>ML837291.1:21047-54247 GCA_009831015.1 Picea engelmannii | reverse complement strand
GTTTTGTTGTAGGTTGTATCCCTTCATTTGTTGGATAATAATAAAGGAAGGACCTGGCAATTTTTCTGGTGGACGTAGCCCACACTGGGTGAACCACGTAAATCTGTGTCTCTCTTGTATTGTGTGTCTTCTGTGTTTTGTTTCTGCATTTGTTTTATTTTATTGCTCCGCGGTCCTGTTTTTCTAACATTATGCAATAAAATAAGAGTGATTTTATGGGAAAGGGACATGTCACTGTATTATATTAAATGAAAGTAGAAGATACAACCAGATCGCCTTGATGTCGCGAGCTTCCTTTTAGTGACCCTTGGTTCCAACACACACACTTGCTCCATATTTGCATGAAGAAGATCCAATGCAACTTGATAGATCAAATAGAGTTTTCAAGCTCTTGTCCAAGTAGAGTTCTTCACACAATCTTTTCACCAATTATTCATTCAATCTTGCTTAACCTTTTCCATGAGAAACCTATCAATATATAGGAGAAGGAGGGATGGTTACATGGATGAGGATGATCCCACCAAATCTGAGAAGTCAGTAGGATGCCAACCATGTGAATGCCAACTCATTTTCTAGAAGATTCCCTTCTAGAACCTTCGCGACCTCTTCTCTTCTTCAAGCTTAAAAACAGGTTCGCACCCTACCTATAGAGCAGACTGTGAACAGTTCACACCCTAAGTGTGGGTGGCCTGCGAGAATGAGGGATTTTTGCACCCTGTAACATAGGTAGCTAGCGAACTCATATTAAAAATGTGTTTGTTGGAAGAAGACATCAGTCACCTTTCTCAGGCAAAAAGTCCTTGTGGGAGCCTGAATACATCACTTGTAGAGACATCACCAGAGTGACCAAAACCATGTGTAACACTCATCTCAGTGTAGATCCAATGGTTGAGGGAATTACCAAAATTCTCGATCGATGGCTCCCGCTACTTCATGATGGGGAGTTGGATCCCGGTTTAGTCAGTAATATAGGTTCATCTAACCACTAGGGAAAACACCCAATGTTGGTCAACCTTACAGGTAACCTTAACTCTTGGTCGCCTTTGGCTGCTTTGTGACTAAGAGGGCCAACAATACTCTGAAGTCCCAAACTTCTGGAGCTCAGAAGCCAGAAGGACTTAGCTCCCTTAGGCTTAGCCTAGGGTCCATGGGTGTTGGTCATATGGGTCCTTCTAAACTCCCGCGAGTTAAGAATAGATCTCTTCATCGTGAAGTTGTTAAGGACTTGGGCATGATATCTCAGTCGCACAACAAGGAGTCTGGAGAAGATATCCTCTTCAGACGGACAAGGCCAGATAGATGCAATATTTTCTATCTCGGCCTTCCTACAGGTTTACGTCCCATGACACTTCGAGGGATAAGATGGGGCATATAGATGATCCATCAGAAGCATGATTTCTCAAGGAAATAAGTGCATACACATAACTTAACCATTCAATACAGAAACCATCTATAAATAGATAAATACACGAATTCATCCATTATCCCATTTCGATGCATAAGGTATGAAAAAAATTATCATAACCAGACGATGTGATGCGACTACTGAAAGGGGTGTCTATTTCCATCCAACCATAGACTGAGTCACTCCTAACAGATTTACCACTGGCCAACCCCAAGCTAGACCACGATGCTTTGAGATTGAATCTTTTATTCCGGCTCAACGAAAGTTAGGGACGAAGGTTACTCTCCTTCTCCCGGCACAGTAATAGATAGGGACAAAGGTTACTCTCCTTCTCCCAACTCAGTCGTAGATAGGGACGAAGGTTACTCTCCTTCTCCCTGTTAGAATATATAAGATGGTGTGCTCATTTTACCATTGTCGATACCTTCGTCACCCAACCATAGGCCGAAGCCTCCCTCCGAGCACCTTAACCTTGACCTGAGAATTCCTCTGGAAGCAAACCCTAGGCTAGATAGCCAAACAAAGAGTAGCGCATCAATCCCCAAGGATAGCGCATCACAAAAGACTGATCAGATGTTCCAAACCCTAGCCAAGAGATATTCAAGCCAATACTAAAACTAGTTGCTGCTGCAGCTGCACCTGCAACCCTCCTCCAAACCTGCACACCAGACTGCAACTGTAGTGCGCACCAACTGGGAAACTGCAATTCTGAGATGCTGTCAAATGAGAACTAGCACCTTATATTTATAGTAATCCTGTCGGTTTGTTGGGGCCGACTTCTCCTTCTGGGTATGTGTCTGTTCAGTATATTATTATTAATTCTAGCCGAATTCTTCTCTTGGAGGCTAATAGCCTAATATAAATTATCTTCTTGAGCCGACAAGGCTTCTAGGGTTATTAGCCAATTCATTAGGGTTTCTCTTGCTTCCCGGAGTCTTCTATCCTCGTCAGGTTCACACGTGGGGGTAAATACCTCCCGCAGCTACCATAATATTAACACTCCCGACTCAGTCATAGATAGGGACGAAGGTTACTCTCCTTCTCCCAAATCAGTCTCTATTTCCTCCAATCAGAACTCACTTTTTCTCATAGTTCTTCCTTGAACCCGAGAGGTTAGTCTCTCATCTCTGCCCTCTTCGTAGGTCTTCCTCTGCCCACCACGCCTTCCTTTCTTACCTTCCTCAAAAAGATTGTGTGTGGCCCAAATTCCCAATCCGTGGTCAGGTCTGGAAGCCTTACATATGGTCTCTCTTCCCCATCCCCTCATTAACTCTTGAGGACATCTTCCCACCTACCATATTGACTGTAATTCATTCCTAGGTCAGAAGGTTGTTCTGATCCTCAGCAAATAAATCCAACAAATTACTGGTTTGGTGGGATTTATCTCAACCATTCCAGGTTCCCCTCACCATCTCTTTCATAGCATCTGTGGTCTCTCTTGGCAAACCACCCTTCCATCAATCATGCAACATTTATCCATTTTCTAGTAAATAACAGAATTTACAGTCATTGACCTTTTATAGAAAGGTCCATCAAAGAAAACATTCACACATATCGAGTTTTCCATAGTCTCTTGGCCAATATAGTTATATTTACAAATTGAGGGAAACAGGGGGGTTACAATCCCCTCCCCCTTAAAGGAACATCTTCCTTGATGTTTTATATGTCAATGTGATCTTTATATACAGAAGTAAACAAAAATGGATATGCATGTCTCATGGCATCCTCCATTCCCCATGTAGCCTCATCTGGGCCAAAGTGTTTCCACTACACCTTGACTTGTGCAATGGTTTGGTTCCTAAGTGAGGTTTCCTTCCTATCTAATATGCATTGAGGTTCTGGCAAGAATTCTCCCTCCGTCTCCACCTAAATCATAGACCAGTGAATTATATGATTAGAATCATGTACATATTTCTTTAATAATGAAACATGGAAAACATTATGTGCCTTCACGGTGGGAGGGAGTTCTATCCTATAGGCTACAGGTCCCACTATATCTAAGATTTCAAAGGGTCCACAATACCGGGGTGCCATTTTGGCACAAGCTCCTGTCCTCAAGGAACTCTTCCTAGGCCTAACTCTGAGATATACATGGTCTCCAGTCTTGAACTCTCTGGGAGTTCTCTTTCTGTTGGCGTAACTCTTCTGTCTATCCTAAGCAATTTTAAGATTTTGCTTTATCTCAATCACTTGTTGCTCCATTTCTTTTAGCATGTCAGATCTGATTGTAATTCTATCCAATGGATTACTCAAACTGATTGGAATCTTGCACTGTCTACCATAGAGGGCTTCAAAAAGGCTCATCCTCAATGACTCTTGATAACCGTTGTTGTAGGAAAATTCTACCAATGGTAGGTAGTCTTCCCACTTCTTAGGTTGATGCATTACATGCATCCTTAACATGTCTTCTAATATTTGGTTTACTCTTTCTATTTGTCCATCAGTTTGGGGGTGATAGGTTGTGCTAAACAACAATTTAGTCTCAAAACCAACCATCAAGGATTTCCAAAATCTTGAAGTGAATTTTGTGTCTTTGTCAAATACAATCTCCCTAGGCATGCCATGCAGACTGGATATCTCCTTCATGAATATTTTGGCAATATATATTTCCTTTCAAGTTGACTTGACAGGAACGAAGTGAGCAGACTTGCTCAATTTTTCCACCACTACCATGATGGCATCATTCTGCTTGGCCGATTTTGGTAATCCGATGATGAAATCCATGGAAATGGTTTCCCATTTCCATTCTGGAATTGGTAGAGGTTGTAACAACCCTTCTGGATGCCAGTGTTCTACCTTAACCTACTGGCATTCTAGACACTTAACTATATAGTCAGCTTTGTCCTTTTTCAATCCAGGCCAATAGAAATATTTCCTAGTGGTCGTGATCATTTTCTGATAACTTGGGTGACCAGTATGGTCTCTTGTGTAGTTCATCCATTATGAACCTCTTCAATTCGTCACAACTTGGAATATACAATCTGTTTCTGTAGGTCGGCAGACCTTCATCAAGCATCTGATAGCATTCATACTTTAGCCCTGTGGGATCTTGCTTTGGGTATGATGTCACGGTATTGAAAAATGCCTGTGTTTCTTATGCACTCCTAACTCTCTCCCCAACATTCATTTCATAGGTGCTCACTGTTGCCAGGTGAATCATTTTCATACTTCTGCTAAGGGCATCGACCACTCTATTTTCCTTTCCTTTGATGTGTTTGATTTTGAAATCAAAGTCACTAAGGAGAGCCATCCACCTAGATTTCCTAGCATTGAGTTTTGGTTGATCAAACAAGTGCCTCAAGACACAATGGTTTGTCATAAGTACAAATATCCTACCCAGGAGGTAATGCCTCCACATTTTTAAAGCATGCACTATGGTGGCCAACTCTAGATCATGGGTCACATAATTGATTTCATGCTCATTTAATTTTCTGGATTCGTAGAAAATTACACGTCCTTCTTGCATAAGGACTCCTCTGAGTCCTTCCTTAAGGGAATTTGTACACATGAGGAATTCAATATCAGTGATCCAAAAATTATCCATCGAAGGATAAGGATAACTCATAACTCACAGAGGCAACTCAGAATGCTCAGAATGGCTCCAACAGACAGAGAAAGGGAAAAAATTCAAAGTTCCCAAAAATCAGTGAAAACGACATGATCGCAAAGAATGCATCACAATATTTCTAACGACGCAAACGTCTCGTCAAACGGAGTTAGGTTTTGAAAGATATTTGTGGTCAAAGTTGTGATCAAACATGGCCAGTTAGCAGGGGGGCACATCATCATCCGTATTGCTAACGTCAGCATGACGTCAACAACTGACATGGTAGGGTGATGTCATCATATGGGCTTCTGACATCATCATGCCATGTGGCAGCACCAAAGGATGCCACATGTCACCCGCCAATGGGATTTTCAGGGGTCCATATGGACCAATAGAAAAGTGTCACATGGCACCCCCAAGTGATGCCACGTGGCACCACCCAAGAAGCGCCACATGTCAGTACAAAATGACAGGGCAGCCACGTCAGCATACAGGCGGGCGTATCAGTGGGAGCCACATTTCCCAATCATCGGGAAGCATGTGGCATCCCGAAAATGCCCAATATCAACCCATGAACAAATTTCATTTAAAAAAAAATATACGCCAATTTTAATGGTCGTTGGAGGAACCTCTAGTGGGTCGCTAAACTTAGCGGGGAAACATATATATGGTGTTATATATATATATATATATATATATATATATATATATATATATAACCAACGTTCAAAATGGAGTCCAGTGGATTCAACCCCAGAACCTCCGCCAACACCCATGCCTTTACAACTCCGCCCTTAACCAACGCGCTACCGATGCCACTTCGTATATCCACCTGTATTCATTCTTTAAAAAGTACAATCCGCTTAGAGGCGGGGGAGAGGGAAAGACCATACAAAATTGTGGGCACAGATTTCGAGAAATGACTGTCATAATTGCAAGTTGCAGAGGGCACAAAAACTTAGACAAAATTCTTCTTGGGCCTGGGCAGTGCCAGAGTTGGATCGGAGCATGGAGACAATTATTTTTGAGTAATTTGATGCTAGGAATCCAATTGTGATGTTTGTTTTATGATCTGAGCCTTATTTATACAGCTTGATTTCAGAATGAGGTATATTCATGTATTTTCCAAATTCTTTTGATGAGTTAATGAAAGAGCCAATTTGAAAGCAGGACTCGGAGACGTAGTCCACCAGGGACGAACTCCATTATCAAGTTTTTGTGTTCAGATCTGATGCTTATGTCTCTTCATTTTTAATTTTTCCCTTCTTTAATGGTGAACTTTAATTTATTCTCATTTAATGCAATCCTTTATAAGTCATGATTAAAAGATCTTGTATCATGTTGGTATCAGACCAGTCGTATTTGACTTGAATTGTTGAGTGTGAATGCTTACTAGGGCCAAGCATAAACAGGGTGAAGGAACTCTTAATACTTTCAAAACTGAAGTTGGATGTGTATCCAGAAGGAAGAAAATGGCATAAGAGGACACGCATGATGAACATGAGAAAAACTTTCACATGGTCTTCTATCGCATGTTAGAAATGGTCGAGAGAATGTATGGAGATTACAAGAAAAGGATGAAGAACAAAGGGAAGAAAAAGGAAGCACATGCAGATGATGATGCTTCGGTAAACCAAGGGGTTGGAGGAGATCCTCTTGAGCCTCCATATTCACCTTCGAGTTCTAGTTCTTCTTCCTCTGAGCATTCTCATCATTCTCATCATTCTATCCATAAAGCCTCTTTTAAGAAACCATTATTAAATCTTGATCTAAAATTTGATTTACCTATGTTTAATGGAGATGTTAATCCTGAAAATATAGATAATTGGATCCGATAGGTTGAAGTGTATTTTTGTGTCCAGCATATTGATGAAGAGGATGTTAAAGTGAAATTGGCTTATCTTCGGTTGGAAGGCACCGCTCTCGTATGGTGGGAGAGAAAGCTTTAGGACATAAGTAAGTATGGTAAGCTTCTTTCCTCATGGTCAAAATTTAAATTAGCGATAAGGAAGCAATTTTATCCATTAGGATATTTACATAAAGTAATGATGGAATGGAAAAATTTAAGGCAAAGTAAAGGACACACTATACAAAGTTTCATAGAATAATTTAGGAAGAAAACTCTTGCATTGAACATTCCTTTGGATTCTTATGAAACTTTAATGAAGTATATTGGCACACTTCACAGTTATATTCAACATACTTTGCTCTTGTTTAACCCCACTAGTCTTGACGAAGTTTGTGTGCAAGCCACTCACCTTAAGAAGTTTAAAAGGAAGGACAAGAAGACTGCTACAGTGACGAGAGAAGGAGGAAAACCATCTTTCACTCATTGCAAGAAGAGCGGTCATGATGAAGAACACTATTGGAAACTACATCTGGAAAAGAAACCGAAACAATTCGGTGGAAAGAGGAAGACTAAGACCATTGCTACAGTGCAACAAGATCTTGGTTCTGATTCAAAAGATGAAGGAAAGATCACAACAGTTGGAGTACAAGGTAAAGATTCTCTTCATGATAGTTCTAGTTCTAATGATGAATCTCATGTTGATGAACGAAAGAGGAATGAGTTATTTCACATAAGAGTTGTATCTAAACATACTAAGATAGATACATTATTTGATCTGGGTTCCTGTTAGCGATATTTCTTGCTAAGGGGGTAGAATACAAAAAATGGGTTAAAACCCACTTGTCCAAAGTTTTGGGCGATAGTGCGCCCGTGGTAAGCAGCGAGCAAGACCGGGCGGTCCAGATTTGCGCGCCCAGATCAACGGCGCACAGCGAATTTCGGACCCCCCTTGCCTTCCGATCCTTAAGCGAGGGGGGGGGGGGTCCGAGATCGGGGGCGCACCTCTCCAACGGTCCAGATGAGCGCGCCCGGATCAACGGCGATGAAGACCATTTCGGACCCACCCCGCCTTTCTACCTTTAAGCTGGGGGGGTCCGATATCCCATGTGCATCTTTTCGATGGCTACGATCAAGGCGCCCAGATCAACGACCCTCGTGCGGCCCCGACCTTCTCAGCTGCCTTGTCCTTAACCCGCATGGGCCCGCCTTCCGCCATGTCATCCCTCTGCCCGCCTTTCCCCTGTTGCCATGTGTCACTTATCCATCCTTCCTCTCTGGCTCGCGTGGCCTCCCCTTCTTCTCATCACCCACTCATCGCCTGCCACGCATCCCCTTCTTTCCACATCAGTTTCTCACCCGAAGGCAAGTCTGTTTCTCCTGTCTTCGCCCCATCTACCTGGCTGTCTCCTGCCACGGATCATCCCCTGTTACCCCCCTCTGTCATCACTCTCACTTCTCGCCATCACTCCTACCATACACCATGTCCTCCGCGCTGGCCCTCATGTCCGTCCCTCAAGMTATTYAGTTGTTYCAGGTGGCAGCGCGAGAAGTATTCCCTATCCCGAGATGCTGAGTTGGCTGGGCCGTTATCAATCCCAAGAAGCAGTTATTGAAGCGGTTGGTGGTGGTTAGACATCGTCTCCGTCATAATGGGGACGTCCCACAAAGAATTAAAAGCACGTCGATTCGCCGAATAAATTGTCAGAAGACTGATCGCGTCTGCCATAAGTTGCACGCCCATTCAAAGATCGCAGCTTCGTGTTGTCAGAAGCCATGCAGACGCAAAGCCTTCAATGCAATTTCTTGGTTCCGCCGCTGTTGTTGTTTTGAGTATATGTAGGCATTTTTGCCATTTTTGTATCTATCGATGGTAGAGCTAAGCTCCCGACTGTAGAGTTTCAGCAAATAATCTGGTTTCCTGGTTATGCCTCTGTGTTTGAGATTTCTTGGTTTATAACAAACAGTTTCCTTTCCTTCCCATCTTTGTTTCATCTTTGCTGGAGGGTTCACAGTGAAGGATTCACGTGGACTTAACAATCTTGTTGCGATAAAGGATTTGTTGTGGCATCTTTGTATTCTCTGGTATATGTGTTTGAATGTAAAAGGATTTTGTGTTCGAATACATTTCTTCTTCATCTGTTGCAAACCGGATGTCTGTGATATATCTTGCACCTTTCTTGTACAAGTCTTCCACCTACTCACCCTTTGTTACAACTCACTGTTTGAAGTTTATCGAGACCTCACTCGTTCATGCATGCCTGGTCTAGTTTTCGAGTTGAGATTGTGTCGTTCTGAGTCTTTCTCCGTCTGATCACCCTTTAAAAACAAACCGTGACATTAAAACTGATGGGCTTCGGGCTCTGCTCCTGCTAGCAATCCAGGACTGACTTCCGAACGCCAACAGTTCCCAAGTAAACTCAATATCTGAAGCACTTGTGAAGAAAATGGGCCTTGAAACGAAACCACATCTGAAACCTTATCCTCTTTGTTGGGTATGTGACAAAGAAAAACTTAATGTCACCAAACAATTTAGGATCAAATTTGGTATTGCTTCAAAATTGGTTGATGATGTAGATTTGGATGTTGTACCACTTGATATATGTGGCATAGTTTTTGGGAAGTCCTTATCTTTATGATAGAAAAACAATCTTTTTTTTTCATGAGAACAAATACCACCTTACTAAGGGGGGAGTGGAATATGTTTTTAGATCTCACAACATGAGGGTAAATATGACACTTGTTAGTGCAGGTCAAATGAAAAGACTTATAAACACTAATAAGAGATATGTACTCATGGTCGTCAAAGAGAAAGATGTCAGGACATCCGATGCTTTCCAAGGGTTTGATCCATCTCATAAAAAGGAATTAATATTGTTTCTAAGGATGATAATATTTTTCAGGAACCAGATGGATTACCTCCTAAGAGGGAAATCCAACATGAGATACATCTTCAACAGGATTCTCCTCTTCCTAATGTGGGCATGTACAAGATGTCAGTTGTGGAGATGACAAAGATCAAGAAGTAGGTACAGGGCTTATTGGATCAAGGGGTCATTAGACCAAGTTCATCTCCTTGTGGTTCTTTGATCATGATGGTGCACAATAAATATGGCACATGGAGAATGTGTGTCGATTATCATGCCTTAAATAAAATCACGGTGAAAAATCAATACCCTCTTCCTCGCATAGATGATTTACTTGATCAATTGAAGAATGTTGTCTATTTCACTAAGTTGGATTTGCACAGTGGATATCATCAAATCAAAGTCCCATAATAGGATGCATGGAAAACTACCTTTAAAACCAAACATGGATTGTTTGAGTGGTTGGTTATGCCGTTTGGTATTTGTAATGCTCCGACAACTTTCATGTGTGTGATGAATGATGTATTCATGCCTTTCATAGATGACTTTGTGTTTGTATATTTAGATGACATTATGTTTTTTAGAGGGACTTGGGATAAGCATGTGAGGCATGTAAAGCAAGTATTGGATACTTTTCAAAGGGAAAAGTTGTATGTAAAATTGTCTAAATGTGAATTTGGCAAGACTTTTGTTGTAGGAAAATCTCCCTGCAGACAGGTAGATTGCCTCAAAGAGCTAGACCCTAACTCTAAGACAGAAAGTGCTTAACGTGGACATTGAATTCCTTTCAAATCTATACAAGCTAATGCGTGAGGAGGAAGGAGAACATAAGTACCTTTTAATCGACGTTTGTCCCTGCACGCTCCAAGTCGAGCTCCAAACTTTCGCTCCTCGATGAGTCCTGTAGACAAACAAAGTACGACCACTTCCTACTCTATTGATATTAGCTTGAAAACAGATCTATCTATCAACGATAAGTCCATGTGAGATCAAACACGAACTAGAAAGAAACAGGCCAAGCGTGTCATATTAATGAGAATAACGACAACAGTACTTACAATCGTAGATGCGAATGTGACAGCTTCGTCAAGTCCCCTTCGTCTAACCCTTGCTCGAAAGATCCACGACCTGGATGATAACAGCTTCACTGATCACTCTCCTTCAGCTGACTGTATGTTTCCTATGAGATCATAGGTTTCATGCTAGCAATTATTTCCCCTTCTCACCATCATAGAGCCTGCTTATATAGGTTAAGAGAGGCTTTACCTCTTGAGGTATCTTTAGGGTAAGTTGAGGAATTCCCTCCTTAGATCAAGGATCTTCTGATTGAACCAAGAATTTGAATGCAACTTCCTTCCAAACTTGAAATATCTTTCCCTTATTCTCCTCAACGGGCCAACCACTACCCAGATTAGACAACGCTCCCTCAAAAGGGGCATCAGGGCATTATAGCGCTCCCTAGGTAGCTTAAGGGGAGCGCCAGCGCTCCAAAGATGGATAGCGCTCCTTCAGAGGGGAAGTAGGGCATTATAACGCTCCCTAAGACCTTATAGGGGAGCACCAACACTCCTAAGGCTGATACAGAGGAGTGCTCACCTTCAAAACTCTTAGTTAAGAGCTCCTTTCAGGTGATAAGAGTTCCTTGACTTCAATTAACCATTCTCCCTTCTCCAAATCAAGTGTCTGAGTTATTCTAGATGTCTCCTTGGTGTCATCATCATGGAAGTATGCTTTGTTTGATGTTTGCGACACTTGTGAATGACATGCAACACTTGCGACATTTGAGAGGATCATGCGACACTTACGACACTTATCGAAGTGAGCAATATCGAGGTGTAACAGATTGCCCCCCAAAGTATGAAGTTAGAAGATGTGAACTGATAACTGAAATACTTTGTAGACTTTCAAGCAAGGGTATAGACTTGGAGAACCTGGCGGAAGCTACACACAAACATCCAACAAATATCGGGACATATTTAAAAACCCAAGGCAGGCATACCTATGCTTGGGTGATCAAGGCTTGCAATATATGGCCGCCATAAAATACACTGCGGATCCAGAATTGTATTGATAAAAAGGTATAGCCACTAGGAATACAATGTGGATCTATACTTTGATGACCTGGACTGATCGTAGCCACGAAGAATACATAGTGGATCTACGAGGTGACAAGACATAGCCACGACCAATACAAAGTGGATCTATGTAACAGTGTATGCATCATTCGTCCAAGAGAAACTCCTTCACAACCTGGGCAAAGTATATATCAAAGTGATTACTCAACCCAGGGTCTTCTTACTGATCCCAATGTGGTATGATTCTAACCATGTGAATAGATGTCCTGATGTCGAACATGGCAGAAACCACTTGATTACCGGCCAATGGTGTGAACTGTTAACAAGTGCGAGGGAGATCACCATTAATGTCAATGATTCCCAAGGTACCCTAGTACATTCCAACGAATGTGAATGGATGAGCTGAAGTCGAACACCCGTGGAATCATCCGATCAGAGGTCAATGATGTAAACCTACTGTCGAATGTGAGGAGGCATGCAGGTCCCAAAGTACTAACTGGTTTCTAAGCCTAATTCCCAGATAATGTGTTGAGGTCGACAAGAATAAGCTCGTTGAAGGAGGGCCTTGATGTATCCCCCATCAACGACATGAAACGGACATAGAGATGTAATTGGTGGATCAAAAGGACATGGACTGACACGGGTTCTGAGGCAAGATATTTGGGATGGCTGAATCTAGAGGCGGATACTTCCCTTGAACACTGAGGCACAACAGCAGAAACATGACATGGACCAAAACTTGATGATGCAGTGGATGCTGTGACTTGCGTCGGGTGACCCAAAGGAGTGAAAGAAACTCAAAGGATTGGCTCAGTGTAGAGGTTCAATGGGTTATAATGCGTGCACATGACAAAGTGTCATGTTCAAGGGTGACTCTAAGAATTGCTTGATAATGTTCTCAAGAGACTGCTTGGCTTGCTTCTTTCAATTTTTCCCCCATCCAGATAGACGATTACCTCTTTTTGATTTAATGAGCTCGAGGAGGGTAACACATGCTCGATATAACTCACCTTCGGTAAGTTCCTCTTCCTTTGTTTAACGAACTGGAAGAAGTAAGAGTTCGATCCTGTATGGGCTTGTCGATGTGTGCTTTAACGAGTCCAAAGACAGAAAACTCGAAGGTTTTTTAGGATTATAGAGTTTGGAAAAACACTTAAAAGAGAACTCTCTCAGTTCCTTTTTCGTATAGTATTCTAACGAGACCGAAAAATAGATAAACTATCGCTCGAAAGATGCCCTTTCTAACCTTTTAACGAGTGTGAAAGGAAGTAAGGTCACTCGACAATCTTTTCATATTTAGAGAGTCTGAAAAGGGTTTAAAGATGACTCCAGGGGGGTTCCTTTTTCGTGTGTCCATGCGGGTCTGAAAAAGAGATAAAAGTTTACCCAGCGCGTTCTCATATTCTCGAGCTTGAGAACGAACTAAGACTATGCTCATGAGTGTGACAAGGTAAATGACCCATCAGAACTACCAGGAAACCTGCGATGTCAGAACTACAAACCGGGGGTTTAGTGAAGCCATTATATTGTTAGAGAAACCCACAAATGACTATACCTTATAAAAAATGGAAATTTATAAATATCAATACAATGAAAATTCCATTTACCATTTCATTTTGCACAAGGATTTTGGAGTAGTGGAGATTCTCATTCCGGAGGTGGATCTTGTTTCGCTTGATACCGAAGCTACGGTTGACCGTTTCTCTTGCCGTTTGGACCAGGTAGATATTCATCTCTCCTTCTTTCAATCACATGGTTTAATATTCATTTTCATAGCAGCATTCAATTCAAAAATGAAGCCCTAAGTTGCCACAAAAAGGACCAAATCAGACTCTATTAAAAACGATGGAAAAAGGGGATTCTTTTTGAAAAAACGTTTTAGAAGGTGATGGATAAGATGCCAACGCCTCAATACCTAAGTGGATGGGCCATTTTTGGCAAAGAACCCATAAAAAATCCCCACATATGCCTACGCAGCCATAAAGAAGTCGTTTTCATTTTAAAACATTTTTATTGTCGTGTGATGAATGTAGAATGGCTAAGAGAGGGCGTGATGATTGTAAAAGAGGGTGTGGTCTCTTTAAATGATGTGGGCATTAGCTTTCATGTTTTTTAGATTGCTTTTGAAAATTACCGAAATTGCCAAAATGTTGGAATAATGGAATTCTTTATTCTTTTTGTTTTGCAGGTGACTTCGGCGACCATGATCGAGTGGAAAGAACGAGAACATGAGATTGATGACTTGGCTGCCTTGCGGAGTCCTCACACACGGGCCGCATTGCAAGCTTGTGGCTTGCTAAAATTCTTCAAATTGCAAAAAATGAAGAAGGAAATTTTGTTGCTTGAGCACATGATCGGCCTATGGGATGTTGCGGAACAAGGATTTTGGATTGGCACATAGCTTCTAACTATCGAGTTAGAAGACGTGTATTTCTTGACTGGCCTCTCGAAAAGAGGGGTTCCCATATCTTTTTTTGGGCAGAGGGCGCTACTTGAGCAAGCGGGCGTGTATCTGGCACGTCACTGCGTTCCAGGAGAAAGACTGGTAGGGGGTAGAATCCCTATCAAGGATATCCGAGAGCTACCCCTCCGGTCCATTTTGTTTTCCATCAAGAGCGTGACGGGAAGTACTAGCGCACATCTGGCATCAAGATCACAAGTGGCTTATGGTGTTCAGTGTTTGGAACCAACACTGTTCAACTGGAGTGCAGGGTTCCTTCAAAATGTGAAGGAACAGGTTTCACGGTGCAGGATGGGATAGAAACAGTTTGGTTATGGCTCTTTTTTGGTCTCATTTTTCCTAGAGCGCGTCCCCCAGATGCAACCTCAGATAGCACTGGCAGTGCGACCAGTGGACGAACTGAGGATGGAGAGGTGGACTAGTCTGTCTCCGAGGCTAGTAGCGGAGTCAGAGTTCCGTTTCACTGGCGATTTCTTTGCTTGGCTGAGACGGCAGTATCTCTGGATAGAAGACTTCCTGTATGCTGAGGTAGATTTCCGCGGGAGCATGGATTTGATTTTACCCATGGGGGAAGACTGGGATGTGTCAGGTAAGAGACTGAGCCATACCTTGTCTAGTTTTTGTTTTTTTAAGTTTTTAATGTATATGTATTTTTTTGGGTATATAGAAGATTTTTTAAAAGATGTATTGTTTTCAACATGCAGACAAGGGAGCAATGCGCCCGACTGATCTACCGATACCAGGACGTCGTGGGGTGCTTCGATTGTAGCGGATCTGGGATTACCCGTGATAGGTCTCCGGGAGGTTGAAAGAAACCTCCAAGGCCTCACGATGGGCATTCCTCCTCTGCGGAGGGGGGAAGTGCCTTTACATCTACAGAGGCACACTGTGGAAGTGCCAGAGAATGTCAATTCTCTGCTGAGACGCGTAGTGCGTGCAGTGATATGTTACTCACAACACAATGTAGTGCAGGGAGATTATAGTCTCTCTGGTGATCATATTTTTGTATGCCTTGTTAGGCGATGTTGTATGGGTTTAAAGACCCAACATTTTGCTCTTTTACATACTTTTTTGATGTAATCAAAACATTTCAGTCACGCTATATATATATATATATATATATATATATATACAGTTCCGAGTTTTTTAGAGTGCCAAATGATTTGTACATGATGATGTCTGCGATGTGTTTTAATTTACATGTGATGTACAATTTTGTTTTCCTTAAATCTTATATGTGGGTAAGATACCGATCCATGATGTAATTAGCTAACGAATCTGAAACACTATTGAGTTCTCTTGGAATGTGTCTATATTGAATGTAATCAAACATTCGTTCAAGACGGCGAACTTGCAGGTGGAGACGTAGCAGGATAGGACTACGGATAGCGTAGATACGGTTGAGTTGATAGACCACAAGTTGGGAGTCTAAGTAAACAATGATGCGAGAGATACCTAGGAAGGAGGCTTGGGTCAACAGTCCAATGACAGCGTGATATTCTACCATGTTGTTGGTTGTTGGTCCTAAGCAGATACCTCCTGAACTCACTAGTTCATCAAATTGGTAAATAACCCATGCTGCCGAAGCAATGTTCTGGGTATGTCGACTAGCACCATTCGCAAACCCGAAAAACATAGGAAAGGAAGACGTCATCTACGCATGAAAACAAAAGCACAGTCATGAGTGGCAACGGTAAAGACTCGAGCACGCGAAAAAAATAAACACACCAAACTAAATTACAATAATGTACAAAGTACACATGCTGGGTAATCTAAGCATAGTACTTTTTAAGGTAAAGCCCGTTTTGGGGCTCTCCTAGGGAAATTCCATCATGATCTACTAATTCGTAGGCGCCTCTGTATAGTACACGCTTCACGATGTAAGGACCGTGCCACAGAGGTTCTAACTTACCTGTCCCCAATTTATCGTGAGCTTGGTCATAAACGAGGACTAAGTCTCCTTCTACAAAAGTCCGAGGGTGGATGGATTTGTCGTGTTGACTCTTAATTCGTTTCTGATGTGCCTCATTAACGAGAGCAGCATCACGACGTGTTTCGTCCAGCTTGGATAGGTATAAGAAGCATTCTTCTTCAACAGAAGTATGGGGTAGGAGTTCTACTTTGAGCTTCAGTGATGGAATCTCACACTCGATCGGTAGAATGGCTTCGGTGCCATACACCAACTGGAAAGGAGTAAATCTAGTCGAGGTTTTCACAGAAGTGCGATAAGCCCAGAGAGCGGAGAAAAGTTGTAGATGCCACGATGTCTTGTTTGCCCCTACCATGCATTGGATCATGGTTTTTAGGACTTTTTTGATGGCCTCAACTTTTCCGTTAGCCTGAGGGTAGTAAGGGGATGAGTTTTCATGGCGAAAACCCAATTTGACATGCAGTTCGCTCATCATCTGGTTCTTAAAGTGTGCACCATGATTAGTGACGATGGCACGTGGTACACCGAAACGAGTTATGATATGGTTGAAAAGGAACAAAGTTGCGGTACGACCATCGTTCAGGAAGGTAGGCATAGCCTTAGCCCATTTGGTGAAGTAGTCGATGGCGACGATTATTATAACCATGCCCCCCGGCTGAGGTAGGCTTACACTGCATGAAATCGATACCCCACTTGGCAAAGGGGCCGATGGCGATAATGGGGTGCAGCGCAGTAGGGTGGGTGTGTGCCTTCTTATTAAAGACAACTTCTCCTCTTTTCCTCTTTTCTTCCAAAGGCGGAAGAAAAGAGGATCGATGATGGTTATCATCCCAAGGTAGATCGTCAATGCTAAGCATTTCCAAAATAGATTCGTCAGAAGGGAAAATTTGGGAAATGTAATCGACGACAGACGATAGGGAATCCAACCATGAGGGCATCAAGTAGGCATCAGGTGCCAATAAATGTGGGTTGTTTGGAGAGGGAGAGGCAGATTGAATAGCTACATATGCGGCCTCGGCTGGGCTGAGTGGCATAGTGTCACTGAGCACATCAAATTCCAGAGGACTAGGTACAATCCAAGGATCAGATGATTCCAAGGATTGATAAGGCATAGTCGAGATCATATTGACGGCGACAATATGACGCGTGGTAGGTGGAAGTGGTGTAGGGAAAGTACCCATAAGGCTAGAATCTTTCAACAAGCCAACACCAATGCTTTCATACGTAACCGGGTGGTCTCCCAAAAAAGGGATGTTGTTGGTGACAGGGATACGAGCATCGGGTGTACAAAAATCGAGTTGATCGACAGTGACAATTTTGCCTTGATGGGGGAATTGTACACATCGAAACACCGATGAGGTGACAATAGTCATAGCGTAGAACCAACTTCTTCTGAGTAGTAGGTTGTAATCGAGGGGGGCATCAACCACCTCGACATCAACAATAACAGTTTTGTCACCCAACTGAACAGCCAAGGATTGTAGTAATCTGTGAGGATGAAAACCTCGTCCATCGAAAGCGCGTAACATCGTAGGGGATTTGTTAAGGGCAGGTGATTTTAAGCCTTTCCAACAAGCTAAAGACATGACACAAGTAGAGGGTCCCTCATCCAAGATAGTCTGGTGGATTTGTTGATTGTGAACAACAACATCGATTTGGAAGGCTAGTTGGTGGGAGAGTCGTGGCTGGTGATCATCCAGGTTAAACGTGAGGTTATTTGATGAATCAGGATCGAAAGTGCCAATAGCAGCTAAGAGCGTTCTACGTTGGCTGGGACAGTGTTGTAGAACTTCCAAGCCGGACATAGCACACGGTGCTTGAGCCAAATCTTCTACGATGTTGTAGTTTTGGGCAGCCCATGAATTAGGATTGAAGGTCGATTTCCAGATGGTTCTCTTAGGAGGGCATAAGATGGAGTCAAACGAAGGTTTCTCAATCTGAAGTGGCTTGGATGGAGGTCTGGCAGACGGAGGACCAACGGAAGATGGTAATGGGTCCGGTACGGAACCATTAGTAGTCTTCGGCTTATCAGGTTTAACTGGCATTTCATATGTTGTAGTGCGAGTGGTTATATTAACCCCATTAAACATGTAAATGTGGGAACTTGTCGAGGCCTCATCATGGGGTTGGTTGGAACTGCCCCCTGCGGTGGGGGTTTGGGCAACCAAATATTGCTGCTGTGGAAAAGGCTGAGTAAGCACAACGGGTTGTGAATTTCCCTTAAAAATCTTGGCCACTTCATCACGATGTGGATAGTCTCGAGTGTAGAGATCGTCACCACAAATGAGACATGGGAATTTCGGTTTTCGTTGTGGTTGTTTTCTGGCAGCAGGAGTTTGCGGTTGATTTTTTGGTTGTTCGTTGTTATTGTTTTTCTCTGGTTTATTTCTCGCTTTCTTCTTGCCCCCAAGTTGCTGTGAAGGGGTCGATTGGACCGCATTCACCTCAGAGACCTGAGTTTGAGGGGGGGTAGAAGAGGGTGCAGTCGGGCTGGGAGCAGCCGTCGAGGCGGGCCGTTGTGTTGTTCCAGTCGACTGGGAAGTAGATTGGGTTTTGACGGAGCCAATAACTCCATCCGCATGGGAAGCAGACGATGGTTTGGATGGGTCATTAGTGGCATGGGTAGCATTCGGTATCAACTTGTATAGAGTACCGAACTGTGAATAGACCAAGTCTAAGTACTGAGCTCGAGAAATAGCTTCTTCCTCGGTGACCACACCACCCATGGCAACATCACGAGCGATCTGGGGTAACAATGATTTAGTGAACCATTCCGCTAACAATTGGTCAGGAATGACCGCTTTGATTAGCCTCCATCGTCGTCTCCACTCATGAATATGATCGGAGATGAGTACAGAAGTTGTCTGATGAAGGGAGGTTAATAGTTCAGTACCCGTTTCATATCGAATGGGTAGTTGGAAGTGTGTGAGGAAGGACATGGCGAGGGAGTTGAAATCGTGAAAAGATGTGTGTGGTAGTTCAATATACCATTTCGTCGCGGAACCCGTAAGCGTTCGTTGGAAAAGATGCAAACGTATAGAATCGTCCATGAGGGAGTTGGATGAACACCACAAATGGAAAGTCATCACGTGGTTATTTGGGTCTTCTCCGGACTTTCCGTCGAATTTTGGGATATCAGAAGGAAGTTTAGCTGGAATAGCTGGCCAAACCGGAGAATGATAAATAGGATCATTCGTTAACTGAGACAAGTCTGGAAGGTCCAGAGTTGCTAGAAAAGGTAGTTGTCGGTTAACCTGTGGGTAGTGCTGGTGTGGCATGGGGACACCAGTAGGGCCAATCACTGGGTTATGCGGATAATTGTAACCAGTGAGCCCTCTTGTATGAGGTTGGTGTTGTCCAGGGTACATAGGATTTGAGGTGTTTTGAGAAGTATGTGCGAGTGGAGGATAACCGGATGGGTTTTGAGGATTATAAGCCGGATTTGGGGTTTGTCCAAAAGGGGGTTGATGTGGAGCTTGAGAATTGTGTCCTGCCGAGAACTGTGGGTTTCCTGGAAAAGGGATATTCCACGGATTAGGTGTGGCAAACACAGTTTGTCCATATGGTTGAGGGTAGGCTCCGGATTGAGGCTGCCCCCCAGCATGAGGGTGTCCCCCAAATGGAAGTTGTCCTCCGGTGGGAGGATGCCCCCCAGCTTGAGGTAGAGTTCCCGGAATTTGAGAACCAGACATAAATGACTGATCGGTACTGCTGGATGGATTAAGACCACCAAGACCGGTCCCCCCGGGTTGTTGGATAGGTATGGAACTTCCCAACATAAATTGGGTAGTAGTGGCAGCGGAAAAATTCAGTTCTCTGTACCCAAAAGGGAGTGATGATGTAGGTCTTGGTGTTACGGGTGTGCCAATAGCAGCTTGGCTAACCACCGCGTTACCGGCGGGAATGGTCGGAATGTGAGGGACCATTGTAGAATGGGCCGTCTGGAGAGGGAAAGTAGACCTTGGGCCAACGGACGATGTGTTTGGACCAACGGATGGTGTGGCCGTAAAGGTGGTAGCACCGGTAAAATGGTTTAGGGGTACAGTGTAGGTGATAGGTGCATCAGCACCCATCCCTGTTCCATAAAGATCCCGCACCATGCACGGTGGACTTTGAACAATGTCTGCGGTCCAAAAGGGGTCATCAACTAAAGGTTTTTGACGAGACCCGGCCGAAATGTCAGAAGGATTGACGATGACAAATTCACCAACTGAATTCAGTTGGAGGACACGACGTTCATATCCCTCCGGAATGCGGAAAGCTTCCGGAGACTTTGAAACAATTCAAAAATTCTCTAAAGGAGTGGGAACTTCTTCTTGGGAAGTTGTAGTATCTTGAACCTCACTCTGTTGAGGAGATTCCTCCGTAGAATGAGGGCTTAAAGGGGTGTTCCCTTCCATATTTTCTGGAGGAAGTCCCTGTAGCCTCCACGAATGGCGTGGAGGGTCAATGTTGGCGAAAAAGATTCGGCGAAAGAGATCTATGGCCAACTACCGAAAAGAAACAACATACGCTAATAAAATCTAAGAATCACAACCAAGCAAACAGGACCTTCTCTCGATGACCATACTAGTTGGTGATGAAATCCAATGTCGCGTGATCAATTCAAGAAGGAGTGAGGATGTGTTGGAACAGTTACAATGGCGACCTGCTTAACGGACTTATGCCTTGGTGCAAGTTTCCACGCAGTAATTGTGGATTTACCCTCCAAGGAGCCCGAGTGAGTTTGACCAATGTCTGCTCCAGGTACAGTGAGACTTCCCTTCACTGTCACCTTGTGTAAGACCCTAAATATTATGGCTAGTAAGGTTACCAATTCGCAGTTATCCCCTGGGCGGGTACAGTCTACAGTCTGATCTGAACGTATGGGCAGGGTATCTAGCCCGAAATCAATTAAAAGGATTCCATGCAGTAATTGTGGATTTACCTTTAATCGATCCCCATAATACGATTTGACCACTACAATCAGTTAAACCATGGAGGGATAATCTCCATAGCTCACCCAAATGTGACCTCGTGCATAACCCCTGTGTGAGAGGGGGATCCCAGGCAGACTTATACGATAATTGGATTTGACTCTCCCTAACTCAGGATGCTAATGTTTGTTTTGGAAACTTTGGAGAGTTATGCTCACAGCCTAATCCAAAGTACTAAGCCTAGTCTACTGTTGGTGGAGGATCCTAGAAAAGAAAATTTTCTAAATAATTTTTAATTAGCGTTGATTTTATAGTTGTTCTTTACTCAAAAGGGGTGCATGGAAGTGAAATGGATGGAATTATGACTCAGTCCCAAAAATGCATCAAAGATGATAAGCAGTCATTTCTTTTCGATGAACATCTATCTAAGGGAGAGAGAGAGTTCTTTTCACTAACAAGCACTAATAAGGATTGTCCTCAAACAAATTTTCTTCAAATCAAATCCGATGTGGTGCTAAGACTTTTGAGATACCTTCTAATATGCAAAATCAATCATGAAAACGTCTCTTTATTGTTTGTATATGAATAATGATTAATTCAAAATAATGCTCGTCTTGCTAATTATCTTTTTGGATCAATGAAAATCAGAACAAACACAAGCAAGAATCGTACAAACAATACACCCTCTCGTTGTGATCAAAACAAGAAGCGAAAGAAAAGAAACAATCAAAGAAAAATCAAGAACTTCACACCAAAAGAAATGTCGAAGAACAATGATCTTAACTAAAACCAAATGAAAATATCCCTAGGCCTTTGATGACCTTCACCGGAGTTTCTCGCTCAGTCAAAAAGGAGAGAAAGACAATGCATGGGTTTCAAAACTCCAAATGACAGAAAAACTCAACAACAATAGTGAAGAAGGCTACAAAATCCAAACAACAAGATGTTTGTTCTTCAAAAAGACAGATGCCAAAGCTTGAAAAGAGGAAGCATTGACTCACAAGGTGACTCAGCAAGAGAAACCAGAGGTAAAACCCTGAAAAAAGCAATTCTGGAAGGCTTTTGGGCCAAAAGAGGGATGGCGCTTTGTTGTCAAGGGAAAGGAGCATTATAGCGCTCTGTGTAAGGCACTCAGGGAGCGTTGGCGCTCTGTTAACACAGAGACAAGGGCGCCAGGTTCAAAAAGCTCCTGAAAGTATCAAAAAATCCAAAAATTGCATTCTAGTCTCGATAATCAAACTGAGTGTGATGGGGTAGGGAGTCAATCAGCTCATGAAATCAATCAAAAAGGAGTGAACCAGGTCTGAAACAATAAAGGGGTAAAACAAGGTCTATGAGGAGAAATCAAAACAAAAAGTTTCGATTTGAGGACTCCCCAGTGGAGTCGCCAATTTTTGTTGTAGGAAAATCTCCCTGCGGACAGGTAGATTGCCTCAAAGAGCTAGACCCTAACTCTAAGACAGAAAGTGCTTAACGTGGACACTGACTTCCTTTAAAATCTATACAAGCTAATGCGTGAGGAGGAAGGAGAACAGAAGTACCTTTTAATCGACGTTTGTCCCTGCACGCTCCAAGTCGAGCTCCAAACTTTCGCTCCTCGATGAATCCTGTAGACAAACAAAGTACGAACACTTCCTACTCTATTGATATTAGCTTGAAAATAGATCTATCTATCAATGATAATTTCATGTGAGATCAGGCACGAACTAGAAAGAAACAGGCCAAGCATGTCATATTAATGAGAATAATGACAACAATACTTACAATCGTAGATGCGAATGCGACAGCTTCGTCAAGTCCCCTTCATCTAACCCTTGCTCAAAAGATCCACGACCTGGATGATAACAACTTCACTGATCACTCTCCTTCAGCTGACTGTATGTTTCCTATGAGATCATAGGTTTCATGCTAGCAATTCTTTCCCCTTCTCACCATCATAGAGCCTACTTATATAGGTTAAGAGAGGCTTAACCTCTTGAGGTATCTTTAGGGTAAGTTGAGGAATTCCCTCCTTAGATCAAGGATCTTCTGATTGAACCAAGAATTCGAATGCATCTGCCTTCCAAACTTGAAAGATCTTTCCCTTATTCTCCTCAACGGGCCAACCACTGCCTAGATTAGACAACGCTCCCTCAAAAGGGGCATCAGGGCATTATAGCGCTCCCTAGGTAGCTTAAGGGGAGCGTCAGTGCTCCAAATATGGATAGCGCTCCTTCATAGGGGCAGTAGGGCGTTATAACGCTCCCTAAGACCTTATAGGGGAGCGCCATCGCTCCTAAGGCTGATACAGAGGAGCGCTCACCTTCAAAACCCTTAGTTAAGAGCTCCTTTAAGGTGATAATAGTTCCTTGACTTCAGTTAACCATTCTCCCTTCTCCAAATCAAGTGTATAAGTTATTCTAGATGTCTCCTTGGTGTCGTCATCATGGGAGTATTCTTTGTTTGATGTTTGTGACACTTATGAATGACATGCGACACTTGCGACAGTTGAGAGGATCATGCGACACTTACGACACTTATCAAAGTGAGCAATATTGAGGTGTAACAATTGCACTTGTGTACTTAGGTCATATTGTAGGAGGAGGACAATTGAAAATTGACCCTTCCAAAGTTGATGTAATTGTAAATTGACATGAGCCAAAAACTGTAACCGAAGTTTGAAGATTCTTAGGTGCAGTCTAGTATTGGAGGAGATTCATTCCCAACTTCTCCTTCATAGCAGATCCTCTGCATGCCTTAACCAGTGTGAAGAACACTTTTCAGTGGGAAGGAAAGAAACAAAAATATTTTGACACTTTCAAGGGAAATATCAATACCGCACTAGTATTATCACTGTCGAATATTCAACAGCCTTTTGAGATTGAGACAGATGTCAACAAATATGCCATGGGTGCAGTACTAATGCAATATTGTAAGCCTATCCGTTACCACTGTGAAACTTTTAACCAAGTTGTTGTTAACTATCCTATATATGATAAAGAGTTGAATGCATTAGTCCGGAGTGTAAATAAATGGAAGCACTACTTGTTAGGGAAGGAAATCATCATACATACAAATCACCAACCCTTACAGTATCTTCAAGCACAGACCAAATTGCAACAATCTCAACACTACAGGTGAATGGGTTTTCTACAACAGTTTCACTTGGTAATCGAGTACAAAAAGGGTACAAGTAATAAGATAGTTGATATGATTTCTAAATCTCCTATTGTTGCTTCTATTATTTTGAAGAATGCTTATTTATCTCATGATAGATATATAGAACAATATGCCATCGATGAAGATTTTAAAGAAGTATATAGGAAGCTAACCTTTGGTGCACATGTAGAGAACTATTGTATGCAGGGAAAGTTGCTCTACCATCTTGGAAAGCTATGTATTCCTACAAGTGAACGAGTCCATGTAATACGATAAGCTCATACTTCTCTTATGTTTGGGCATTTTGGGATAGGAAAAACTATGGCTCATTTGCAGAGGTTTTGTTACTGGCCTCAAATGAAAGAAATTGTAACTAAATATGTAAAGGGGTGTGTGATGTGTCCTACTTGTAAAACCACTAATAGAAAATTGGGGCTATACTCACCACTTCCTGTTCCATCCCATCCATGGGAAAGTATATCCATGGATTTTATAGGGGGTTTACCCATGACCAAAGGGGGTCATGATTATTTGTATGTTGTATTGGATAGGTTCAACAAGATGTGTATCTTGATGCCTTGTGAAAAGTAGATCATTGCTGAGAAGACTGCTAAACTCTTCTTTCAACATGTTTGGGTTCACTTTGGATTACCCACATCTATCATCTTGGATTGAGATACTCGATTCCTTGGGGACTTTTGGACTAGCTTATGGAGAATGATGGACACCAAATTAAAGAGGAGCACTGCTTTCCATCCAACAACCGACAGATAGACAGAGGTGGTAAACCGAACAATGGTACTTTTTCTACGAGGCTATTGCAGCAAGCATCCCAAAATATGGGAGGAACAGATACCCTATGTACAACATGCATACAAACGAGCTTTACATTCATCCACTCAGAGTTCACCTTTTGAGACATGTTTTGGGTACCTACCAAAGGTTCCTTCGGACTTGATCTATGAGAGAGATGTCGATGTAAATGAAGAATCAACAAAGGACAAAGCCCACAAGTTCATCAAAAGGATTCAACAAATACACCAGGCAGTCAGGGAACAGTTGGAGAAATGTCAAGCACAGTATAAGGCTCGGCATGACAAGCACAGGGTTGATCATCAGTTTCAGGTTGGAGACCGAGTATGGCTTCACATCAGCAAGGAGAGATTGAAGGGTGAAGGAAAGAAACTCAATCCCATTCATTATGGACCCTTCACTATCTTGTAGAAAAGAGGTACCAATGATTTCCATCTGGATCTTCTACCTTATATGCAAATTTACTCAGTTGTGAACGTTGAGAACCTGAAACTTTTTTAGACTCCCATGATCATGGATCAAGATGAGGAAGTTTCAATACCATTAGTTGATGAGTTTTCACCTGAGTACTTGGATGAGCTATAAGAGGATATCACCCTGGACAGGAGGACAAGGACTTCACGCAGGGGTGATGTTGATTATCTTCGAGTAGGCTTAAAAGGCAAACATTCAAGAAAGGAAAAGTGGATCGAGAAGGACAAAGTGAGGGGAATTTTCCCTCACTTACCAGTTGATTGATGAAAGATTTTGGTGGTCCAAAAATCTCTTAGTGGGAAGGAATGATCCAAAAAGGATCCAGAGAAGGCTAAGGATAACTCAGAACTCACAGAGGCAACTCATAATGCTCAGAATGGCTTTAGAAGACAAAGAAAGGGAAAAAATTAAAAGTTCCCAAAACTCATTGAAAATGGCATGATCACGAAGAACGTGATGCAATATTTATAACGGCACAAACAACTCATCAAACAGAGTTACAGTTTGAAAGATATTCATTGTCAAACAGGGTCAGTCCGTAGGGGGCCACATCATCATCCGTACTGTCGACGTCAGTAGCTGACATGGTAGGGTGACATCATCGTATGGACTGCTGATGTTAGCATGCCACGTGGAAGCACCAGAGGCTGTCACATGTCACCCGCCAATGGGATTTTCAGGGGTTGTGGACCAATATAAAAGTGCCACATGGCACCCCAGGCAATGTCATGTGGCACAACCCAGGAAGAGCCACATGTCAGTACGGAATGAAAAGGAAACCATGACAACATACATGTGGGTGTATCAGTGGGATCCATGTGGCCCAATCATCGAGCAACATGTGGCATCCCAAAAATTCCCAATATTGACCCGTGAACGAATTTCGTTTTAAAAAAAATACGGTGGATCCGCCAAAACTGGCGGACCACGCCAATTTTAATGGTCGTTGAAGGAACCTCTAGCAGGTCGCTAAACTTAGAGAGGAAAAAAATATATGGTGCTATATATATATAACCAACGTTCAAAATGTAGTCCGATGGATTCGACCCCGAAACCTCCGCCAACACCCACGCCTTTACAACTCCGCCCATAACCAACGCACCACCGATGCCACTTGGTATATCTGTCCATATTCATTATTTTAAAAGTACAATCCTCTCAGATTCAGGGGAGAGACGCAGACTGTATGGACTTGAGGGCATGGATTTCGATACAAGAATGTCATAATCGCAGGTTGCAGAGGGCACGAAAACCAACACAAAATTCTTCTTGGGCCTGGGAGTGCCAGAGTCAGATCAGAGCGTGGAGACAGTCAGTTTTGGGTAATTCAATGCTACAAATCCAGTGGTGATGTTTGTTTTCTGATTTGAGCCTTATTTCTGCAACTTGATTTCAGAATGAGGTATATTCATGCATTTGGCAAATTCTTTTACGGAGTTAATGAAAGAGCCTACCCATTTGAGAGAAGGACCCGAAGACGTAGTCCACCAGGGACGAACTCCATTATCAAGTTTTTGTGTTCATATATTATGCTTATGTCTCTTCATTTTTAAGTTTTCCCTTCTTTAATGGTGCACTTTAATTTATGCTCATTTAATGCAATTCTTTATAAGTCACGATGAAAAGATCCCGGATCAATCAGGGTCTGCAATCTTCAACACGAGTGCATGGGTTAGAAGGTATTTTAGTTCCTGAAATATTTCTTCACATTCTGATGTCCAAGTGAATTTAACCCCCTTTTTTCTGAAGGGCAGTGATTGGACAACCGATCTTGGAAAATCCTTTTATGAACCTTCTATAGTATCCTACTAAGCCCATAAAGGATATGATATTAGATACATCCTTTGGGGTAGGAAATTCCATGATAGATCTGATCTTGTCAAGGTCTACTTCCACTCCTTCAGAAATAACATGGCCTAAGTAATGGACTTGCTTCTGAAAAAAAATCACACTTGCTAAACTTAGCGTAGAGATGATGCTCTCTTAGTACTTGTAGTACTAACTTAAGATGTTCTTCATGATCCTCTCTGTTCTTGGAGTATATTAGGATGTCATCAATGAAAACCAATACAAATCTGTCTAGGAATTTGTTGAGTGCATTATTCGTCAAGCACATAAAAGTGGTGGGGGCATTGGTTAATCCAAATGGCATCACCACAAATTCATAGTGACCATATCTTGTCCTAAAGGTTGTTTTGTGGATGTCTTCATCCTTGATTCAGACTTGATGGTATCCAAACCTTAAGTCGATCTTTGAGAAAATAGAAGAACCCCCTAATTGGTCGAACAAGTCATCGATTCTTGGTAAGGGATACTTGTTCTTTATTGTTGTCTTATTGAGTTGTCTATAGTCTATGCATAGTCAGAGTGTGCCATCTTTCTTTCTCACAAATAAGGCCAGTGCTTCCCATGGAGACACGTTGGGTCAGATATACCCTTTGTTCATCATCTCCTTTAGCTGTAGCTTGAGATCAACTAGCTTTGGTGTACTAATCCTATAGGGCGTTAGAGACATTGGCACTGCTCCTGGTACAAGTTCTATCGAGAAGTCAATGTCTCTTCTCAGAGGTAGAACCGGTACCTCTTTTGGAAACACGTATTTATACTTTCTTAATATGGTGTGGTCCTCTAGGTTTGGTTTTTCATCCTCAATAGATTCCAACACCTGTATTTCATATAGGGAACATCCCTTTATGCAATATTTTTTCATTTGAAGGGCTCATATTTGTCTCACTGAGACGGGCTTCTGAATCCCTTGGAGGGTTATTTTTCCCCCTTCTTCATTTACACATTCTAAAGTTTTATGGTAACCTTCCAAATTAGTTTTATAAGTAGCTAACCGGTCCATACTAATCAACAGGTCATAAGACCCTAGGGGAAGTATGTTAAGGGTTGCTTGGGTGGGAATTCATCCATAATGAATTGGCAAGCCGGTATGACCTTTGCTACTTTCCTTTTGGTTCCAGTGGCTAGTTTTAATAACCATGGATTAACATGTCTAACTGGTTGTAGTTTACACTTATCAACAGTCTGAGGGGCCACATAACTCAAATTATAACCAAGGCCAATTAAAATAGAAAATAGATGGTTGGAAATCATACCTTCCATATCCACCACTGAAGCTTGGTGGTTGGCTTGTTTATTATCCAAGGTTGCATAAATCCATGGCATGCTCCTAGCCACATCATTGATTGTGGTAGCTTCTTGGATGTTTTAGATTCTCTTTTTGTTCTATTGTATGTGTGGACAATCTCTCAGCAGATGTTCTTCTCCACAACCCCAAAATTTCAATGGTTTTCTTTTTGGGTTATCAGTCTTTCATGGGGTTCCTCCAAAAGGTTTATTTCCACTTTGGGAGGGGATTTTTTTCTGATACACACTTCTAGTATGAAGGCTCATCATAGAATCCTTCCCATTTTTCTCAAATCTTTAGGATTTAAACCCCTTATTCTTGAATCCAAAACTACTCTTCTTCTTGAAGTGTTTCTCAAATTGTTTCCATGACAAGTCCTTCTCATTGATTCCTTTCACATTCCTAAGGTCTTCCCACCAAATGGAAGCCTTTCCTTTCATGTTGAAGATGGCTATTCGAGCCTTCAAGTTTTTAGAGTAGTCATGGACTCTGAAGTACTTCTTTAAACTAAGAAATCAAGCTTCTACCTTTTCCCCTTTCTTAATATCTCCATCGAAAGAGGGTAGTTTGGATTTCTTGAACTCTTTGCGATCATGACTTTTGGAAAGCTTTCACTTATTTCCTTTTCTTTGAGAATGTCAATTATTTATTCTACTAGAAGATCCCTTGGATTTTTCAATTTCCTTTCTATAGGAATCTCCCGATGAGTGTCCCCTACCTCTAGGTTGGGCCTTCCTTGAGGTACTTCTCCTAGTGTGGCTACTTATGGGACCATGTTTCTGAATCCTCGATAGAGAGGATCTCACGACACGTGTCCTCCTGCAGATGGACGACTCAGATTCTTTCACGACTTCGCCACTCGCAAGGGCTAGGAACTCACCTATGTGAGTCCCGATGCTTGAATCTACGAAACGGATGATTCCGCGACACACATCCTCCCGAAGATGGACAGCTCACATCCCCTTTCGCTATTTCGGGACTTCTGATGTCGAGTGCCTGGAATCTCGAATTCCTAAATGACGATATCCCTATACAAACTCCTTCTCGGGACTTTTTCTCTGCTGCTCTATGCATGAGGGTTTAAACCTCGTGCAACTCTCGACAGATCCAACGACTTTCGGGTTTTCTAACTAAGATTTGACGGCTCAGATCTGTCCCACACTGTGCACTCTCCCACTACTCCCTGGACGTGGAAAAACCAACGGTCCAGATGCTCCCACAGACCTTGGGGATCTATGGTCCCGATTTCTTCGCTACTCACGAATATGAAGGAAAAAGGGGTTAAGGCATTTAACGCCCTCGTGTATTCTTCAAATCTAACGGTCGTGAATGACCGCAGATCTTCCGATAGGATCTCATCCATCGATCGATACTTTATCCCTACGCTGCCATTTTGGGACTTCAAGAGGATCATTATTCCTCATACCGGGTTGCTAATGCTTGCGCTTTCAAATCCTTTTCCAGGTTCTTGGTGAGCTTTCTAAGAAGGGTGTCTCTGTGGGGAGATCTACCCAGGGTATTACCTGAGACGGATAAGGGTATAGATTTCCCAAGAAACGGCTTGAATTCTGAATTGATTCAATGTGCATATATACATATAAATCTATTTATAAACATAATTCATACGTGGCCCTTCCATTATAAGCATGCAACCACCATTCCTAAATAAAAACACTACACAGGCAGTCTTATACTCAAACCATTCATAAAACTGCATAGACTAAGAGCATATATGTCAGCATATAAATTTCACGATGCAAGATTTAAAACACTTATCAGAAATAACACCAGAAGTGAGTGCAACTACTGAGAGGGGTGCTCATTTCCACCCAACCGTAGGCTCAACGATTTCGATAGGATTTACCACTAGCCACCCCCGAGATGAGACCACGATGCTGTGAGACTGCGTCTCTATTTTCCAGTGACCGAGAACAAGGGTTACTCTCCCCCTTCTCTGCTATCACTCACTCTGTGTTTTCCAGAGTTCCCTTCCTCCCCTCACATCTGCCCCCTTCTCGCTTCTCCCTCACGCCTTTTTCCTCTTGCGAGGTTGCGTGTGGCATGATTTCCATCGCACTGGTCAGGCCTGATGACTCTACGGATGGGCGGTTCACCCCCCACCCCCATCCCTCATTACTCATGAGGAGCCATTTACCTACCAATCCCGGCGAGTCATTTAATTCGGGGCCAACGAACTGTTCTTGGTTTTCCGAGCCAGTGGAGTCCAAATATAGTATTGGTTTCGGTGGAAGTTAATGCCACCTTTCCAGGTGCCTTTCACCACCTTTCTTCAGCCATCGTGGTCTCTTTTCAGCATATCTTGTCTCAACAGTCCTGCAATATATATATATTTATATTCATAATATTATTCACATTCATCGACCTTTTTCACAAGGTCCATTCACATCACACATTCACATTTTTTAGTTTGCCACAGTTCTTGGCCAGTATAGTTATTTTTACAAACTGGGGGAAACAGGGTGTTACAATTCCCTCCCCCTTAAAGGAACATCGTCCTCAATGTTCGTATCTATCAACATGACATGCATGTATAGAAGTAAACAAAATCAGATATGTCTATCTCATGGCATCCTCCATTTCCCATGTAGCCTCATCTGGGCCAAAATGTCTCCACTGCACCTTGACCTGTGCAATGGTTTGGTTCCGGAGCGGGGTTTCCTTTATGTCCAGTATGCACTGAGGTTCTAGTAGAAATTTTCCCTCCGGTTCCACCTGGATCACAGACCAATCAATTATATGATTAGCATCATGTACATATTTCTTCAATAATGAAACATGGAAAACATTATGTGCTTTTACTGTGGGAGGAAGTGCTAGCCTATAGGCTACAGGTCCCACTCTATCTAGAACCTCAAAGGGTCCATAATATCGAGGTGCCAACTTGTCACAAGATCCCATTTTCAGGGAACTCTTCCTAGGCCTAACTCTGAGATATACATGGTTTCCCATCTTGAACTATCTTGGAGTTCTCCTTTGGTCGACATAACTTTTCTGTTGGTTCTGAGCGACCTTCAGGTTTTGTTTTATCTGAGCCACCTGCTGTTCCATTTCTTTCAACATGTCGGGTCCAAAATAAATCCTGTTTACGGGATTACTCCAGCTAACCAGAGTGTTACACGGTCTACCATAGAAGACTTCAAAGGGACTCATCTTTAAGGATGCTTGGTAGTCGTTGTTGTGGGCGAATTCTACCAGTGGCAGGTAGTCTTCCCACTTCTTGGGTTGATGCATTACATGCATCCTTAACATATATTCTAGTATTTGATTCACTCTTTCTGTATGTCCGTCGGTTTGAGGGTGATAGGTGGTGCTAAACAACAACTTGGTCTCTAAACCAGCCATCAGTGATTTCCAAAAGTTGGAAGTAAATTTCGTGTCTCTGTCAGACACGATTTCTTTCGGCATACCATTCAATCTGAATATCTCTTTCAGGAATACCTGGGCAATATCGATTTCCTTGCAAGTCGACTTGATGGGGATGAAATGAGTAGACTTTCTCAACTTATCCATGACCACCATAATAGTGTCATTCTGTTTGGTTGAGGTTGGTAATCTAGTGATGAAATCCATGGAGATGGTTTCCCATTTCCATTATGGGATTGGTAAAGGTTGCAATAATCTCGCTGGGTGTTGATGTTATGCTTTAACCTATTGGCACTCTATGCATTTGTCTAGGTACTCGGCTATGTATTTCTTCAATCCAGGCCAATAAAATTGTTTCCTGGTGGCAGTGATAATTTTCTGGTATCCTGGATGACCCGAGTAGGGTATTTTATGTACTTCATCCATAATGAACCTCTTTAAGTCGACACAATCTGGAATATAAAATCTTCTTCTCTAAGTGAGCAGACCTCCCTCGGTCTTCTGGTAGCCTTCATATTTTACTCCGGCGGGTTCTTGCTGTAGGTACATGGTCACGGTCCAGACGAAGGGATCTGTTTCTTGTGCATTTCTGATTCTTTCCTTGACATCTGTCTCGCAGGTGCTCACCGCTGCCAGGTGAATTGTTTTCATACTTCTGCTAAGGGCATCGGCCACCCTATTTTCCATTCCTTTAATGTGTTTGATTTCAAAATCAAACTCGCTAAGGAGGGCCATCCACCTAGCTTGTTTATCATTGAGCTTTGGTTGATCAAATAGGTATCGCAATCCACAGTGATCTGTCATAAGTACAAATTTTCTTCCCAGGAGGTAATGCCTCCACATTTTCAAGGCATGCACTATGGCAGCCAGTTCTAGATCATGGGTCACAAAGTTGACTTCATGTTCATTCAATTTTCAGGATTCATAGAAGATCACACTTCCTTTGTGTATAAGGACTCCTCCGGGCCCTTCCTTACAAGCATCTGTGCACACAAGGAAGTCAGCTTTTGGGTCAGCGATCTTCAGCATGGGTGCATGGGTCAGTAGATGTTTCATGGTTTGAAATCCTTCTTCACATTTCTGTGTCCACGGGAATTTTGTCCCCTTCTTCTGGAGGGCAGTGATTGGACAACCAATCTTGGAGAATCCTTTTATAAATCTCCTATAGTATCCTGCTAATCCCATAAAGGATCTGATGTCTGAAACATCCT
>ML837290.1:18119-45897 GCA_009831015.1 Picea engelmannii | reverse complement strand
CCAAGATTTTTATTTTTTTATAATAAGAATGCATTTAAAGATTTTCATCTAATATATTAATTATGAAATTTAAAATATTTTCTTTAATTCAGTTATTATGAACATTTTTGTCTATGAATCTAAATTGTTTGATCTTTTTTCTTTCTTTACTTATAAATTTTTAGCCCAATATCCTATCAATTCCATCATCAACATCTTCACCAAAGTCATCAAATATTCCTCTTTGGATTCTAACATCCAAAGGCGTCTTATTTCTCACAACCCCCACACTTCGATGATTTATAGTCAACCCAAAATACCTGGAAAAAAAAAACATCCCTCTATGACCTATTGTAAGGACATTGGAGCCCCCATTCATGCCCTTGGGCCTTGCCCAATACCTTGTTGATAGGATTCAAGCATTTGTCGGAAAAACCTCTTATTTTATTAAAGATTCCACTGATTTCATTCAAAAAACTCGAAATCTTCACCTTGATGACCAAGACCTTATGGTCAGCTTTGATGTTGCTTCCTTATTTATCAAAATCTATATTTCTGAAGCCCTTACCCTGATCTCCAAACTTGTTGATCCTGAAACCTTAAACCTCATTGAAATATGTATGTCCTCAACCTTCTTCACCTTCAAAGGGGTGTGCTACAAACAAACCGAAGATACAATCATGGGGACATCTTTATCATCTATTGTCGCCAACATATTTATGGAACATTTTGAATCTTTAGCCATAAACAAACTCCATCTCAAACCCAAATGTTGGTTTACATTTGTAGATGACACTTTTGTTATTTCGTCTCATGGCCACTCCAACCTTATTTCTTTTTTTAACCACCTTAACAACCTTTCCCCTCAGATCTAATTCACTATGGAAACCCAAAAGTAAAACTCCCTCCCCTTTTTGGATGTTCGTCTTTCTCGACTTCCTGACGGCTCCCTTACCCACCGGGCTTACGGAAAGAAGACCTACACTGATAGATACCTTAATGTTGACTCCCACCACCCTCCATCTGAAAACTTTGTTGTCCTTAAAACCCTGATTATTCATGCCCTCCACATTTCTACCCCCCAACTCCTCACTAAAGAAAAATCCCACCTAACTAAGGCCCTCCTATCGAATGACTACTCGCTCTCCCAGATCAACCAAGATTTTCACTCTACTAGAAAACCTAAACCACATTTACACTCAACCCCCTCCCCCCCTCTTCGTGCTTTCATTTACCTGCCCTACATCCAAGGGACCATTGATCCAATCTCAATGCTCCTAGCCAAAAGGAATATTAAAGTTGTATTCAAACCATATAAAACTCTTAAACAACTCTTTAGAACTACTAAAGAAAAATTTGACCCAATGTTGGGCCCAAAAGTTTACCAAATCCCTTGCTCTTGTGGAAAATCTTACATAGTTCAAACTAGTAGATCCTTCAAATCCCATCTCAAAGAACACATAGTTGATATGATCCACAATCGAATCTCCAAATCAGCTATTGTTGAACACTTCTCCAAATCCAAGCACCTCATTTGCTTAGATCAAACTAAAATTCTAGCCTCGGCTCCTTACTACTCCACTCAGCTCATTCGGGAAGCTCTTGAAATAGAAAAACATCCTAAGAATTTTAATCACGAGGATGGCTACAAACTGAGTCAATCTTGGAAACCCACCATTCACCACCTCGATCAATAGACTTCCTTTGTGGAGTTTCACTTCTTGCACTATCTCTATTCACCACATTCCCCTTTTATTCTTCATTTATTTTGTTTCCTTGCATTCTCTTGGTTTCTTCCATCTCATTTTACTCTTCTCATAAAATCCTTCTTGTTTCTCTTTAATTGCTCTAGTTTATTCAATTTATTCATTATTTATCATTTCTAATTTTAATTTATTCATTATTTCTAATTTCTAATTTATTTTCTATATTATATTAATATAATATATCAGAGTATGATACTAACTTACCATTATTACCTCTTATTAAATATTAATCTACACCATCACCATTATACTCATTATTACATTATCAAATCATATTACATCATTATATTATATTACTATATAATAATATTATCATTTATCCTCATCATCTTTCAATACTAATTGATACTTATTCTTCCGTCATTATACTCATTATTACATTATCAGATCATATTACATCATTATATTATATTACTATATAATAATATTATCATGTATCTTCATCATCTTTTAGTACTAATTGATACTTATTCTTTTGTCTTATCTTAACTAGTCACTACCTCATTATCGCTCATATTATTAATATTATTTTCAACTCATCCCTTTTTACTCTATTCATTCTTAATGGCTATTTTATTTTCTTGGTATTTATTTTTCTCCAATAATTAATTTTTCACTTTAAATTTATCTCAAACATTGGTTGACTTGGTTATTTAAATTTTTTTAATCTCAATAACCAATTTGAATTTGTTATTTATTTACCTAATTCTTACTTAATGGTCACTTTCCTATCTTTAAATACAAACCCTTGGACTCATTTCTTACATATGAGATTTTTGTTGTCCCTGATAATGGGTGGAGTTTCCACTCGAAACGTTGGATGTTTCGAAAACCATGTACACAATTATTATCTAGAAATTTATTCTACATTATGTATTCTAATTGTGAAAACTTACACTCTCAAATTCTTAACCTCTATGGAGAGGACTGTCTCAAAGAGACCCGGATATTTGAAAAGCTCCACATCAAAATGACGAAATGAGTGTTTGATCTCACCTTCTTAAGGTGATGTTGTGATTCAAGCAACTTGCCTCCATTTACGTGAATCCAGTAACATAATCGAATGGATAATATTGCTCAAATTCTCACCAAGTCCAGCAATGTCATCTTGTGCATTGAAATACATTTCATCAGGTACAACCGTAATCACTTATCACAAAGATTATATTACCTCCATCTTAAACTAGCTTTGTTAATCTCTTTTTATATCTGGTCCAATATTGAACGCAAATCTTTTATCTCATCCTGTATTGTCTTTGAATCTTCTTCTCACAAACAAATCTGTAAATTTTCCAATCTTTATACGAAGTAATGTCGTTCTCAATCTCCATCTCATCCTCAAAATCTGGTCTGCTCCCCTACAGATCACTCACACCAATCATTAATTAGTCACATCGATTCCCCCTCCCCCCCCTTTTCCACCTCTCTCCACTCTAGATGCACTGAATCACCAACTCTTGGAACTCACATCACGCACATTGAAGAGACATCAATCTCCTCGCAGTTGTTTCTGAACCCTAATATGGCACCGCTGGTAGTTACCTCTCCTTCTCACTCATTTTTTCCTTCTTTGACATCAAGTTCAGGCATCTTATCTCCCGATCCTAACAACAAGTTAACTTTTAGTAAATGTGACTCTCTCGCAATCCCAAATCTCCTACAAGATAACCTTGATCCTCCTCCCAATCAACTTGCTTTAATCTGAAACTCGTTCTCCGTTCAAGGCAACGGTGAACCCGATTCTACCAGAAACCCTAATCTTACATGTTCTCCCTTGGTCTCCAACCTTAACCTATCCTACCCTCATCTAACCACCACCTCCCATATTTCTGTGAACAATACCAGTGACGTTATCTCTAACGTTTTCACCTCAAATCTTTACACCAAGCAATGCAAACCTTTCTACCATCTGGATATCAACCAGTGCACCTCCCCCAACATTATTCATGTTAATAACTCTTCTCTCTCAACCTCTACAAGTTGTAATTTTCTTGAATCTTCAATTACCTCTAATCTCGGCCTAAATATGTGTCCTAAACCTAGAACTGAGCACACCTCTTGTTCTAATAAAAACGACAGCTTTTTAACCTCTAAAGACAACCCCTCTAATTATTGTTCCTCCATTGTACCCCCCCTTCCATTCCTTGTCCCTCCATCGTCTTAAACCTCTCTTCACTCACCCTATACCCTCCCACCCTCCACCTTATATAAAAATATTTTAATTTTTACATTACTCCTAGGCGTATTCTTGTAGAAGACATTATTTGTTCCCATGAATCCATTACCCACAACCTTCCCAATCATGAAGCTAAAGAAATTAGGCAAGAGTGAAAAATAATCCTTCGATGATCCAAGTTGTCTAAACTTAATTTACCTAAAGAACAACTTCTTGTTATTCATCTCCTTAATGACAACCCTGACATCATTATCCTCAAATTCGACAAAGCCAATGCTTCGGTTATTATGAACATTGTCAACTACGAATCCAAACTACTTGACCTCATCTCTTCCTCTACTTACAAACCCCTGGACAAAAAACTTATCAATTCCATCACCAACGTGGCCACCAAAGCCATCAAAGCTTCATTCCTTGCTATAGGATAAATCAGTAAATGCGGACTTAAACTAATCTCCCTAAATCCACCTGGATCTAGAACAAAATAGGACAGAACATGATTCTTTCCCTAAGTTACAATCATTGATCTAAGTGTCAAAGAAGGAATTGATGACTTACCTTTGAGATCACTTCCTTATATCTTTGTTGTTCCCGCTTCACTCCAGTGCTCTCGTGAAACCAGATTTGCAATGACACAAACCAACCAAAGTGAAAGCAACTATGATAGATTCAATGAAAACTCAAACATGTGATCAAGGAGTCATGTAATAAAATGAGAATAATTTTATGGGAAAGAAACATGCCACTGTATTATATTGAATAAAAGTGGAAGATACAACCGAAATGCCTTAATGTCGCAAGTTCCCTTTTAGTGGTCCTTCATTCCAACACACACATATACTTGTTCCTAGATTTGCATGAAGATGATCTTCAAAATCTTGATATGCAAATGTAGACCTCAAGTATCAACTGAAATAATATTATTCACACAATCTCCAACCTATTCCTCCAGCAATCATTTTCTCAAGTTTGTTTAATTGTGCTTAACCTTTTCCATGAGAAGCCCATTATTATATAGGAGAAGCTGAAGTGGTTAAGGGGATGAGGATGATCCCACCAGATCAGAGAAGTCAGTAGGATCGTAACCATACGGACGCCACCTCACATTCCAGAAGATTCTCCTTCTAGAAACTTCTTGAACCTCTTTCCTCTTTTGGCTTTCAAAAGCCGCCGCACCCTGCCTGTATAGCATCCTGCGGAAATCCCGCAGGCTGGCTATAGAACATCCTACGGAAATCATGGATTTATGCATTGTACATTATGGGTAGCCTGCGGCGTCCTTCTAAAAAGTAGTCTTGCAGGGGAGGAAAGTAGTCACTTTTCTCAGGCAAAAGATAATTTTGAGGGCCTGATTACATGCTTGTAAATTCATCATCAGAGTGACCAAAATAATGTGTAACATCCCTATATCCCAACATCCAAAACAGTCTTATTCCTCACAACTCCAAAACCCCAAAGATCTATGGTCAACCCAAAATACATAAAAAAAAAAAAAAAAAAAATCCACCTCTGACCTATAGTAAGCACCATTGGAGCCCCCACTCATGCACTTGCTCGGTACCTTTCTGACAAGATTCAATCCTTTTTCGGAAAAACATCCTCTTTTTTTAAAGACTCCACTGATTTTATTTACAAAACTCAAAATCTTCACCTAGATTACCAAGACATTATGGTTGGCTTTGATGTTGTTTCCTTATTTACCAAAGTCCATGTTTTTGAAACCCTTACCCTAATCTCCAAACTTGTTAATCATGAAACCTTAAACCTCATTGAAATATGTATATCCTCCACCTTGTTCACCTTCAAAGGGGTGTGCTATGAACAAACCAAAGGTATAACCATGGGGTCATCTTTATCATATGTTGTTGCCAACACATTTATGGAACGTTTTGAATCTTTAGCCATAAACAACTTCCATCTCAAACCCAAATGTTGGTTTAGGTTTGTAGATGACACTTTTTTTATTTATCCTCATGGCCATTCCAACCTTATTTCCTTTTTTAACCACCTTAACAACCTTTCCCCTCACATCCAATTCAATATGGAAACCCAAAAGGAAAAATCCCTCCCATTTTTGAATGTCCTTATTTCTTGACTTCCTGACAACTCCCTTACCCACTAGGTTTAAAAAAAGAAGACCCAAATTTATAGATACCTTAATGATGACTCCCACCACCATCCAACCCAAAAATATGTTGTCCTTAAAACCCTGATTATTGGTTCCCTCCACATTTATGCCCCCCAATTCCTCGTTGAAGAAAAATCCCACCTAACTAAGGTCCTCCTATCGAATGGCTACTCTATCTCCCAAATAAACCAAAATTTTCACTCTGTCAAAAAACCTAAACCACATTTACCCTCATCCCCCTCCCCCCTCCTTATGATCGCATCTCCCTACGCTACATCCAAGGGACCACTTATCCGATCTAAAAAAATCCTAGCTAAAAAGAATATTAAAATTGTATTCAAACCATATAAAACCCTTAAATGACTCTTCATACCTTCTAGAGACAAATATTACCCGATGTTGGGACGAGGAGTTTACCAAATCCTTTTATCTTGTGGAAAATATTACATAGGTCAAATTGGTAGACCCTTCAAATCCCCTCTCAAAGAACACATAGCTAATACAACCCACAATCGAGTCTCCAAATTAGTTATTGTCGAACACTCCTCCAAATCCATGTACCTCATTTTCTTTGAACAAACTAAAATTATATGCTCAACCCCTTATTACTCCACTTATCTCATTCAGGAAGCTCTTGAAATAAAAAAAACATCCTAATAATTTTAATTGCCAAGATGGATACAAATTGATCCAATCTTGCAAACCCACCATTCACCACCTTGATCAATAGACTTCCTTTGTGGAGTTTCACTTCCTGCACTATCTCCATTCATTGCCTTCCCCTTTTATTCGTCATTGCTTTTGTTTCCTCACATTCTCTTGGTTTCTTCCATCTCATTTTACTCTTCACATAAAAGCCTCCTTATTTCTCTTTAATTTCTCTAGTTAGTTCAATTTATTCATTCTTTATCATTTCTTATTTCAATTTATTCAATCTTTATCATTTCTAATTTATTTTCTATATTATATTAATATATCATAATATTATAATAGATTACCATTATTACCTCGTATTAAATATTAATCTACATCATCACCAGTATACTCATTATTACATTATCATTATACTCATTATTACATTATCAGAGCATATTACATCATTATATGATATTACTATATAGTAATATTATCATATATTCATCTACTAATTGATACTTTTTCTTCCTTAATCCTAAGTAATCACTACCTCATTATCCCTGATATTATTAACATTATTTTCAACTCATCTATTTTTACTCTCTTCATTCTTAACGAATATTCTGATCTCTTGGTATTTATTTTTCTCCACTAACTAATTTTTCACCTCAATTTTATCTGAAAGGCATGTTGACTCAATTAATTGATTCTTTTTAATCTCAGTGTAGGTTGAATTTGTTATTTATTTACTTAATTTTTATTCAAGAGTCACTTTCCTATATTTAAATATAAAAATCTTCACACTCATTTCCTACATATAAACTTTATGTTGTCCTTGATTATATCAAAACATTAGACATTTTAAAAACCATGCACACAATATTTATCCACAAATTTATTCTACACAATGCTATTATATTTAATTTATTTTACATAAAAATATTATTATTGAAAAATTAATGTTTATAAGATGTATAGCTGAAATATTTATTATAAAATATTTTACTTGGTTTATTATATAGTAATTATTGAGTTATTTTATTTTAGAGAAAATGTATGTTATTATTACATCAATAATGAGGAGATATTAATATTACATTAAAAAAATAACACGTACCTCATTAAAATTTGAAAATGATTTCTATAAAGACATTGTTTGTATCAATGAAATAACATAGAAAATATTAGCTATTGTACCGATAGGAGTTCTAGGTCAAGCATTAAGATATTGTACCGATAGGAGCTCTAGGTCAAGCATTAAGAAAATGTTATGAGGTTATGGGAATATTGTATCTAAGGTATTCTAAATGGATAGAAAGTTGGAAAGTTTCAAGATAAATTTGAGAATCCTCATAATTATGTATTGGATAAAAATTTAGTTTGTTTTGTTAATATAATTAAATTTTATATATGACATGTTTATGGCTTATGAGTCTATTAATGTTTTTGTACAATTTTCTAGGTTCAATGGTTAAGAGCATGTGTTTCCTCTTAAAAGGTTACATGTTCGAATATAGAGGGGGGTAGTGTATGTGATGAACCCAATTATTGCCTATCACAAAGGTTCATCATAGGCACATTTTCCCGCCATACTATGACTTAATACTTGTTTTTGACCATTTTTAATAGTAAGTCATGAATATTTTTGCATGTTGTTTAGTAAATGTATTTTGAAGTGGAATTTTGTGTATATCATACCTTTTTGCTCTAATATCTATGCCAAAGAATGTGTGTATCATCAAGCAAGTCCAACTCTACGAGTCAATGGATTCAAAGGGGCATTGACTCGTAGAACCAATGGATTTTGTCTCCCTAATAGTGTTGTCAGCCAAGAATCAAGGGACCTTCTCCCCACCTACCTCTAGAGCACTCTACATTCATTAGTATCCAATTCTGACCAGTAATAGTTTGAGATCTAGATGGGATTGACTGAGATCCCCTATTTCCCCATTTCTCTCCTCAACCTAAGCAAATAGGTCGAGATCTCAAGACTAAATATAGACCCCTAGCATAGGGGAGAGAGGACAATTTTTTTATAATATTGTATTAAGATTTTTCTCTAAAGACTTGTGTTGGATACTTAGAGCCTTGTTTCTCTTGATGTATTGTTGATGTTGATGGAATAAAAATGGTCTTGTTTTCAGCCTATTAGAATTTTCTCAAGGTTCCTTGTGCCTCTTGGGTAGGGCCCACTCAAGAGGGATTAAGGACCTTGTTTCAATTTCTTTATTTTTGCATGTTAGTTAGTGTTTAGTTAGCATTTCATTCTCTTTTTATGATTAATATACTTTTGCATGATTAATTATAGTTTCTGTCAATTTTTCATTAATTGGTTAGTTTCATCAGGTATCGTGTAGAAGGGTTCAATGGCCTATTGAAACACTCTTGGATGTATTTTTGAGGATGAGAACCTCAGATCTATTCTGTCTTTGTTGATACTTCAGAAGACTCAAATTATCTTTTCAAGCTTATTTTTCATGTAGGAGTTTCTTGTAGGGCTCTTATAGTTCCTGTAGAAAATGTACATTTCCTATAGAAACTACTTGTAGGATTGATTTAGCTCTATATTTCAATTTATCTTAATCTTCTTTTCATGAAAAAAGCAACAAACAATAAAGAAACATATGGCTTGTTGTTGATCTGAAGCTTAGACATAAAGTAGCTCATTTAGTCCATGTATTAAGTTAGCTCCTTTAATTATAGTTTTGTGTCATACACTAAAAATAATTCATATTTTGCATTTAGTTTTCTTTCCATGGTTTAGTATGCTTTATTTCATGACATTCGACTAAATTCCTTTTCTTGCAATCTAGATTACTCGTTCCTCCAATTTGTTTTTCATTCAAACAATAGTTTAAAGCTTATTTTTGTCATTTCAATTTCCTACACTATTTCCTGCATTTTCAACCCTTGATCAATATCAAACCTATACTATTGCCATTGCACATTTCATATGCATTTCACAACATCTCTCAAGTTTGTACAAACCTTGGGTTGACAAAGTAAAGTAAGAAGCCAAGGGTGCAATAGCATTATTGATGTTATTCTAAAGCCTATCATTGTTTGGCGTCGTTGTTGGAGAGGTGATAAAGTTTGCATATCATTTTCTTTTTTGTTTTCTTTTGTGTGACTTGGAGAAATAGAAAATATACCTCAGTCACAAGGCCAACCTCGCCATAGAATTTATGGTGTGTAAAATCCCAAGTGCTTTCACTTCAAGTGAGTATTATTAGCTCCTTGTCACACTCTTTACATTTTATGATTATATTAATCCTTCTGCCTTACCTCATTTTCATGGACATATTTTTTAATTTCCTGACACTTTCTTGTTTTAGTTTTCAGCTATATGTAGGACATATTATTGTACTACTAATGAAAAAAATCTCAAACTTTTTCCTTCTACCTTGAAGGATTCATCTCTAATATGGTCATGAGCCTGGAGGGAAATAGTATCACAACTTGGGATCAAATGAACAACACCTTCAGTGAAAAATATAGAGACCATTGTAGAGCAACAGACGTAAGGGATGATATTTTCATAATTACTCAAGGCCCTGATGAATCTCTAGAAGACTTTGAAGAGATATTTCAACTAAGCTACAAAAGATCTCAAAACTGTATTTTGGATGGAAACTCACTCCAGCGTGTCTTACTCAGAGGAGTAATACAGGATCTCATGGAAACACGGAATCTCTTATCCAATGGAGATATATATTCTTACTCAGAGGAGTAATACAGGATCTCATGGAAACACTGAATCTCTTATCCAATGGAGATATATATATATATATATATATATATATATATATATATATATATATATATATATATATATATATATATATATATATATATATATATATATATATATATATATATATATATATATCAATTGGACTATGATTATATCAAAAGAATATTCAAAAACCATTCAATATCCTCAAGAAGGAAAGGTAGAAGCAATAGAGGTTCGGTACCTCAATCTTCTAAACCTACAGCTCATATAAAAAATTAATTAGGAGGGTTAATAGAATATATGAAAATTGATATATTGCACTCTTTAGCCATGCAAATGGATACTTTTCAAATCAAGAAGAAACAAAAGGAAGTAGAGAAGGAATTGGTTGTCTATTGTCTTAAATGCACTAAACAACATCCTAGAAATGATTTCCTTTTAGACCTTATATATGTTTGTGGTATTTATGAAGAAAATCATCCAAATGAAAAATTCCCTTCTTCACTAGGATTGAAAGCTAAATTTCAAGGAGCAAAGGAGAATGTGGAATCACTATACGTCATCAATCAAAGAAGGCCTGTAGCCCCAAGACCCTTCCAAAGAGGTTTGAATTTCAATCCTACTCAAAATTTTGGTGCACATAATACATAGATGTCTTCTCAACCATGGTATAATCATAATCCATATCCTTGGACAAATCCAAATCCTTGGTAATATTAAGGACCACCAATTCCTCCTCCATACATATCCTTTCCTAGCATGCCACAAAATGAAAACCCCCAGTGGAGTCAACCTCTACAAGGATCTATGCCACAAAATTTTCAACAACCTACATTAATGTCTCCTCCTCCTCAACCCAATAACACTACACAAACCAGTGTTCCTCTTAAACAACCTCAGCTACCTTCTCAACCTGCTCCAAATCCGAATAACAAGCAAGTTCAACCCATTTACAACAATGAAACAACTTATTAGACTTATTCCTTGGAAGTATAAGAAATTGGTCTTAGATCAGGAAAAGTCTTGAAACAACAACCAAAGCTCATATAGGATGTAGAAACCTCAACCACAAACTCCTCCTTATCTTGAAAGATTAAATGAAAATAAAAATTATACATTCGAAGAGAAAGAACTTTGTAATGATCCCCGTCATTACGACAACAAGTAAGAATAACGAATAATAAAAAAATCTTTTATGCAGGAAGGTAATAACAACAATATAATAAATCATCACAACTCGAAGATGAACACAACTCATGCAATTTAGGCAACAACAAACATAACGACCTAGCATACTATCACATCAAGCAGTTGGATGCAACAAACGACAATCAATCAGACAAAAAATAAAGACAACTACTCGCTTGTCCTACCGGCCTGCAAAGGTTAGGACCTCCAAGACACATAAGAAACGCTCAAGCCCAGGTTCCCATCAATTTTGACCATTTAAGGTCTCAAGGCTAGCGACTATTCTGAGGAACAAGGAGGTGTCTACGTCCCACCCGACACAAACAGGACCAAGCCAACTAAGCTCACTGACAACATTAGATTCAACCCAATGCAACCATCATCAATGACACAAGTAACTAGAACCTTTACGGCGAGCGAGAAACAATCACATTAAAACGTTACAGAGCCAAGTAAAAAACATCAATTCCAATAATGACCATCATCATCAGGAAGCACAAGACCCCAAGGCCAAGTTATCATACGCACTTGTCACTCAAGCGCGCCTTGATCCCGTCATAAGGAGTCATGTCGCCACTTGGTGACAAGCACGATAGTAACTAAGGCACAAACTTAAACAGTCACAACCACTTTAAATCAAGACAGAAGAACCAACCGCCAAGAATCCCAAGACTTAACTGTCTTACCTAAACAAAATCTATAAGAAGAGCACTCCAAACAATCAAGTTAACGATGTGCAAGGTAACCACCTTCAATACAAGATTAGATTTACGCAACAACATATGAGTATCACACTGGCATTTTTCCAACACAAGAATAATCAACTCAATGTATCCAAACTCACTCTAAAATTAAAAGCATAAACAACACTCCCTCTAACACCCCTCTAAAACAGTACAAAATGGAAGCTTATATTTAAACAAATTATTAACTAACCTGTATAATCTTTATTTAACAAGTAGCCAGGCTTCCCTACCTTATTCTATTATTTTATCACACTCTACTTCTTATTCTATTATTTTATTATACTCTATTACATGCTTTATTACATACTTTATAATGCAACACTCCATGATATATTAATTTATCACACTCTACTTCTTATTCGATTATTTTATCACACTCTATTACAGATTTTATAATGTAACACTCCTTCATAAAATCGAACCATGTAAAGTAAATGATAGAAAATTTTAAAGAGCTTTTTCTAAATCAAAAGAGGGACTAAAGCCTTACCCCTTTACGATGTTCCTCTTATTTTTACCAACATTGATTTTCTACCCTCTCAATCACATTTTATGATCTGTCTCTCTTACGGATTCTTGAGTAATAAAATATTCATACTGATTACTTTTAATTGAGGAGAACTAGATGAAAAACTGAAACTGAACATAATAAAGCAGATGCAAAAATGTTAAAATATTAAAACTGTTACTCACACTTAACTATTGTTATATAACTATTGTAATCATTGTTGAAATGGAACCATATAAGTTGATGCCAAACTATTAAAACGATTAACTTTATTCACAATTAAATTTTATCTAGTTGTTATAATCGCAATTTTATATAACTATTGTAATCATTCTACCTGCTTATGGAAGACGAATCAGTCCAGGTGGACTTGTCCAGTCAATACACTCTATTGACAAGTGTCGTAAGGCTTGTCTTGGGATTGGCATGCAAATGGTTTTGGGTTTGGTCATCGAGCCCTTCTCCGTAAGTCATCCACTATGCGCCATCATACACCACAGTCGTCTAGAAGAAATCGACAACACATATACACAAGCACCAAAGATGGATATCCCATGGAATATATATATATATATATATATATATATATACACTATTATAAAAATACAAAAATTCAAGGTGCCTACTATTGGGAAGTAACAGCGAAAGGCTCGATTCAAGGGTGTCCAATCATTCCAAGGTTTTCACCAGACGTTTCAGGTTGCGGGCAACGGAACAAGCGAGGATAATGTTTGGTGAAGGAAATCTTGGATAGGAAGGAACACCCCTCTATTTTGCAAACTAAATCTAGTAGAGAAACTGCAGGAAGCTAAACTGGCAAGGAAACAAGGGTAGGAGTGTCAAATTTTAAGGGTATTAACACAGATCTACTCTGTAACTGCCATAAGATTTCCTCCGACTAAATTCTTAACAAAGCATTGCAACCATTTTTTTTTACTTCTAAGCTGGAATAAATTTATTAGAGATATTCAGATACATAAATTTAACCACCCTTTTACTACAAATTTAACATGCGTACATTCGCCATTATAGATTTTCATATGCAGAAAACTTAACTACTTTTTCCATACAAAATTTACACATGCGTACCGTAACCAATGTGAAGAATCGGAAGTGATTGTCCCACGCTTGCGCTCCATCCTACTCCCACTTGCCAACCGTTAAGACCTCACCGGTACCTCCCAGCCAACACTAGGCGTACTCTTCTTCCCCCTGAGCCCCCCGAGCCGCAAAGGGGCCATGCACACAATACCAGAGAATGCTAGCTCCCAGCTCGCCTTGCAAGGTCGAGTTACTACTCGTTATCCGAGTTGAGTATCCCAACTCCCATAAGAAAAATTCAGTCAAGATAAAATTCTGGCAACGTAACCTTACGCATACCGAACGTGATCCATACTCCTCCTCCGCCATCCCTTTTATAGAGTTTTCTTAGTGATTACTTTTTCAAACCCTCATTAGATTCTTTTTATTAAAATTAAATAGGATAAACCTCCCTCGTACACATGTTGCCCGATCCCTTAGTTGCAACAGTTAATCAATTTTATTAATTAATTAAATTTGTCTATTTCTCTCACCCACCTAAAAGCGTTCCTAAAAACGCTCATCGGTGTACCTTTATTCCCTTACAATTCTTAAATGATCGACACCTTCTTAAAACCTAGTTGAGTTCACAATTAGAAGGTTCCAAAGACTAAATTCCTTACTATGCTAGACATTCCCCTTTTTCTTAAGTTTCCCTTTTTCTTCTAAGTTCAGATTTAGCAAGTTTAAATATAAACAATCATTTACCCTTTTAATAATTTTAATCCTTCGTTAAAATTTTACTTTAAATTTTAAATGTTTGAATTTTATTTACCCCCCTTCTTGTTACATGTCTATTTAGTTTTTTTTTGTTCACACGTTCTACTTAGACCTAGGTTTTAAATTCACTAGGCTTGGTGACAGTTCTTAAGGGAAAACATTGTTATTAAACTTTCCTCGTAACATCATTCATTTTAAGGTCGACTAGGTCCTAAGGAGGCATAGTTTTCTATGTACTAGGTTTATCAACTCACCAAGTTAAAATCGCGACATGCCCTTCAGGACGCACTACGTGCTCGAAGGGTGTCACTCTCCCCTTGACTAAATTTGATAGACGTCAAACCCCTAGAGTCAATACTCTGTCAGGTGACCTTGTGGGAGACTAAGGGCCTCAGGAATAAGGACCCTTCCTTATTGTGCGCCCCTTAGAATTATTGTAGGCGACTGTCACAGTCTTCCCTCACGACATCGTGGGTCTTCTTGAACTAGGTAATCGTTAACCTACAGTTCGAGCCATGGCAGGAGTGCTAGTAGGATGTGGCAGGGCTTCTGCCACACCTCTCCCTCAATGTCTCTAGTTGTCGTGTGTGACCCCTTTACTCCAAATGTGAGTTTGGTCGGCAAGCTATCGTCATCCCGCATCCATCAACGAAACATGTCAGTGATAACAATCAACATCATAATATCTAGTCATATGTCACATATGTAATATCAACAACATTCAAACCATAACAGTCCACTCACTAACTCGATATGGATTCCAAGGAGATCCATCGATGCCATCGGCATCCTCTAACTTCCAGAGTTCTGCACACTCAGGAGAAACCGGTCAATAGCACCTGTTGATATAAATATAGCAAAATAACATATCATCAGATCCACAACATCTCATAGTCATAATAAAAATAGCCAATCGTATATGAACTGGATCACTTGCATGCAAGTGTCCTCAAATAATAAGTCCAATCAAGTGTGCGCAAGAGCAGGATGTTACAAACTTTTAGGATAACTCGAGGGTTTGTGCATAAACATACATATCTTACAAGTCGTCAATGATGTGCCCATTTTCAATAGATTTATCAAAGAAGTGTGCATCAGAAGGACGGGAAGAAAAAGAAAAGATTCCCCCACCATAAATGTTATATGATGTCTAGCTGAACTTACGCTTGGAAAGTTAATTTTACCTAAGTACTTGGATCCAGGAATCCCTTAGTGAATGTTCACATCAACAAAACTTTGATCCAAAATACTCTTATATATTTACGGGTTGACATCAATGTTATGACCAAATATACTATGTTTAAACTCAAACTTCAAGGATTCTTGAGGGACACCCCTATTTTCCTTCAACTTGCAGAGAGATCCACAATCAAACTTGAAGGGACGTTGGAAGATATAATAATCTCTATTGATTCTTGGGAGTACCCTACTGACTTCTTAGTCCTTCAAACCAAGTCTCAATTCAATGGATACCCTCTTGTTCTAGGGAGGCCTTGGTTGGCCATAGTAGATGCATACATTATCTGTAGGGAAAGAAACATGACTATAATTGATGGCCTATCCAAAAAACAGATTGTTTTTTATCCTCCTACCCAACCTTTGATAACAGAAAACTTTCCTATGTGGGTAGAAGAAAAAGAATGTTTGACCCAAACAACTGCCTATCCCATCTACACTATCAGTACATCCTTGGCTAGTATCAAAATTGATGAGAACACCTTCCTTAAAAAAAAATTGCAAAACCAATATCCAACTAATGTGAAAATAGAGGGAATAAATGATGAAACCATATCTAATTTTTTTGCTGGAAATAAAATAGAATTATGGACATACTTATTCACTACTGATATTGAAGATCCATCTGTCAAAACCATAGAGATCAACCCTACAAAAACACTCAAAATGAACACTAGACTTACCAACCATCAAGAAAAAAAATTATTAGATGTTCTGAAAATAAACATTGAAGCTTTTGTATGGGATTATAAGGGTGTGAAAGGAATCCGTCATTTTTTTTGTACTCACCATATTTACATCAAAGAGGATTGCAAACCTATTAGGAAACCCAAGATAAGGATTAACTTGCAATGAAGAATACCGTTAAAAAAGAACATCAAAAGTTTTTAGATGTTGGATTCATATATCCAATTTAAGATAGTAAGTGGGTCTCTCCTCTTGTTATTGTTCCGAAAAAGAATGGGAAATGGAGGATATGTGTGGAATACCAATACCTAAACAAGGCCAAAGTGAAGGACCATTTTCCTTTACCCTTCATTGACGAAGTCTTGGATGTCTTAGCCAGAAAATAATACTTTTCATTCCTAGATGGTTTTAGTGGATACAACCAAATTCATATCAGTCCTGAAGATTAGGACAAAATAACCTTTACTTGCCCCTGGGGCACATTTGCTTATAGATTCTTACCATTCAGCCTATGTAATGCCCCAACCACTTTCCAAAGAGAAATACTTAGCATATTTTCATAACTCTTCCATGATAAAGTTGAGATCTATATGGATGAATCTACCCTATATGGAAAGTCTTTTGATGAGGCCTTAGACAATATAGATAAACTTCTCCAAAGATGTAGAGAAATGAACTTATCCTTTAGCAATGAAAAATGCAACATGATGATGAATGAATGGATTGTGTTTGGACACCACCCATCCTCTAGAGGGATTGAAGTGGACAAAAATAAAGTCAAAATCATCACACTACTTCCTACCCTTCTGAAACCAAAATATATCAGAAGTTTTCTTGGACATGCAAGATACTACAAGAGGTTCATCAAGGATTTCAATAGATAGTTTCTCCCCAATTTACCCTCATGTCCAAATATGTATATTATTGTTGGAATCTAAACTATCAACAAGCATTTGAAACAATAAAATAAATACTCTCAATTGCTCTTGTGCTATAAGATCCCAATTGGACTCTTCCATTCCATATTCATATCAATGCACCAGATAAATCTATAGGAGCAATATTGGAACAAAATGAAGATAACAAACCTTATGCCATGTATTTCTTAAGTAAAAGTTTGGTTGGTGTAGAGATAAACTACATTGTTATTAAAAAGGAACTTAACAGTAGTTCAAGCTCTAAATAAATTCATACATTATGTTATCGGGTATAAATATTTTGTACATACAGATCATGTTGCCATTAGAATGATTAGTTGGTTTTTATTATTACAGCAATTTGATCTAATTGTTCTTGATAAGCCTAGCAAGAATAATGGTGTTGCATATTTTTTGTCTAGGTTGACCATTCCTACTGAAGAAGGCGTGATTGATGATCAATTTCCAAATGAGAACCTCTTTTCCATATCAACACAAACCCCTTGGTTTGTTGACATAGCAAATCATCTGACAATAGGGAAGTTTCCTCAACATTTCTCCTACCGAGAAAGATGCAAGATAGTCCGGAAAAGTACAACCTACACTTGGGTAGCAAGGTATATGTTCAAACTTAGTCCAGACCAAGTATTGAGGAGATGCATAAGAGAAGATGAAGTGCATGATATCCTCCATGATTTTCATGATGAACCATGTGGAGGGCACTATGAAATAAAGCGAACAACTTACAAGATCTTGCAAGTAGGATATTATTGGTCGACCCTACACAAAGATGCTAAAAAATACACTTCACACTGTGATGAATTCCAAATAATGGGAAATCCTAAAAAGACGAATGAAATTCATTTTCATCCCCATGTATCATTGGAACCATTGGAAACATTTAATGAGGATAATATGGTTCCGATGCCATTTGGGTAGGATAGAAGAAAAAAAAAGGAAAACCTTGAAAATAGGGAATCCTTCCTAAAATATAGGGAACCCTAAAAACTAGGACCTGGGATAGTAAGTGAGGTTTTTGGTGTGTGGGGGGGAATAAAAAGGTAAAAAATGTATGTACAAGTTAGGGTTTAGTAAAAAAAAAAAGGAAAAAGAAATTAGAATTACGAAATGAAAAAAAAAAATTAAAAAATTAAAATGAAAATAATGAAAGTCAAAATTAAAATGAATATATATACAAATGTATATTACATTAAATGGTTTGTTTATTTAGTGCAAATTAGTTTATCCTTGTAAAAAGAAGAGTTTACCTCATGTAAAATATTTAACGTGAATAAATTTTCCCTTAAGTAGTATTAAATACTTGAAGTAATATTGAGGGAAAATCATGGGAAAACCACAGGAAAACAAAATAAATCAAATCAAATCAAATATATACCAAAATATTTACAAAAAAATAAAAAATTAAATTAAATTACAATTTAGAAAATTAAGCTTAAATTACACGAGTCCAAGTCCCACGCACCCTCATGGTTTCGTCAGTCAAGTTTTTGCACCTAGGGGTCACAGTTTAGAAAAAACATATAGGGTAAGATTTGAAAAGCCACGAATCATGGAGAGGAGCGAGGCATATGGTGACCAAGGATGTGGCGATTAAGTTGTGACGAAGGGAAAGTGAAGAAGACGAAAGGATGATGCTTTGTGTGACAATTTAACATCACAAGTTATGACGAGTAGAAATAGGACGTTGACTCAAACCAAGTGTGTGTGAGAGGTTGATCCACTCAATATACACATCTTAGAGGGCATACATACTCAGATTGTGAGTAGCAGGAACCAATCAAGTCGAGGAAAAAGGTCTTTACATTAGACCATCGTGCATGTGACAAATAACTCAGGTGAAGGTAAGACAAGGATTCACAACTAAGAATAATAATGGACTTATGGCGTGTATTTTACCGAGAGTAAATACCAAGAGAGGACCCAGTATAAACCAATATGAAGAGGTTCGAGGACATTCTTGTGGGTAAGGTAGGTTTGACAGCCTTGGGGCTTCGGACCTCAAGGCAAGTGAAAGAAAAGGTAATACACTACATAATAAGGAAAAGCAAGGCAAGAATCAAGGTCTAGGTTGTGGACAAGCATCAAGAGAATCCCCACATGCCTCTCAATGCTAGAGAAGTCATGTGAACAAAGCATCTTTGCAAACTTGCTCCCACAAAATTGGAGAATTATATCAGCCATGTGATCAGAAGAAGACTTGCTAACACATAAACAGTATATTTCATGCCTTTAATCCAATTTAGAAGAGAGTGTTAGGTTTATTCAGCGATAACATGGTGGTTGTAGATGAATATTCTGAAACTTCAAGTGCCTATTCGAAACCGAAGCTTAAGATCCACATGTGAAAGCATAAAGATGGAAACATGAAGCACAAACATGCCAGTGTCAAGATGCATAGTTTGAGTTAGTCAATCAGGACATGTGATAGAAAAAACCTTGCCATCGCATAATATCATCAAGCACTTCAGAATCAGCAAAAGGTCAAAAGATGGCATGTCAATTATATCACACAAATGTCAATGAAACATCAGAGGTCAAGAGAAAACATGACGACATTTGAATTCATCATATCAAAATGAATAACCAACACCCATAAAAGACAGTCATCAATCAAGATAAAACCCCCAAATCGTCAATGTAAGCAAAGAGATATTATTAGGTTCGAGCGTTAGAGGATTAGGCAATAGGTTTAAAATTTTAGTAGGGGGGGCTTTTCTTTCGCTCGAAAAGAAAAAGTAAATGAGGGGTTGTTGTGGCCACAACAAATGGTGACACACTAGAAGAGCCAGTTATCTATGTCAATACAAGTCAAGGGCCTTTACTTCAGATATGATTTTTAAAGATAAGTTCAACAAGACTGCAGACAATTTTCCAAAAGTCACGGGTACCAAAATGACACCAAAATTCTAAAAGATATAACCTAATATTTCTAGTACTTATAATCTAACACACCTTTTTCAAAGAGCCAAATAATAAAGTAAATTATTTTACTGGTTGCACACTTCAGATTAGCTTTGGTTCAACCATGGGCTTTCACTTTTTACAACAAGCAAACATCTACATAAGTGTGTTCCTCATCTCTCTTTTCTCGGCATTACTTTTTTGCCAGAGAAAATCCACTGCCCCGACGAATTTTCCTCAGTACCATACAAGCATGGCCCTGCTACGAGCAAGTGTTCATAGCCCTGACATGTTTACTTACACTTCCCACACTATTAATATTGCTTTCAACTTCCTTTTTTATTTCATAACATGCTCACCCTTTTATATGTGTATATATATATATGTGTATGTGCATAGGATGTGAAGGAAGAAGGATGATATGAGAGTGTCTTTGATTTGCTGAGTAGATGTTATGCATTTTAGTTTAACCCACGGGTCTCCCCAAAACCATCATAGTATTGGCCATTTTATTAATATGAAGTGGATGGAGCTCAAAGAAAAGAGTGGATAGACACTTTCCTATATTTATGGATAATCGTGGTACGCTCAAGGGGCACATGTGTTCCACCACAACTATCAGTCCATACCCATAGCTAAGAACTTCATAAATGCACATTCAGATGGAGAAGCTCATGCATCTTATGACTTGTAAAAAAACAAATCTACAGTATGTGACCAGAATTAAACCAACACCTCACATAAATTTTAAAGAGTAATCTTCAAGGCATATTGAGAAGTCAAATCAGCTCATGGAACATACCAGCATTCAAATCAAAATATGGAAGCATCTTGTACAAGAAAAAATCAAGACTGAAATTGCAAGTCAATTCATGAAAAAGAAGGCTAAACTAAGAGAAGTCTAAAGCTAAAATGATAGTCATGAAGAGGATGAAAACTGGATAAAAAATAAAAGTATAGAACCCAGCAGCAAGCAACAAATATGGTGCAACATCAGTGAAAGTGTTTTCAGTGAAAGATCGGAAAATAAGTCAAGGGAAATGATTGGTCAAGAAATGTTACTAATTCAATATCAAACCCAAAAAAAAAAATCACAGATTAAAAATATAAAATAAAGGACAAATGAGAATACAAGAATTGATAATCTAGTGAAAATTCAAAACAAAATCCTCCAATCCAGTCGTCACATACAATTTCTCTCATTCAATGAAACAAAACAATCTTCTGGAAATCTAAAAAAATGGGACAAGACATGATGAAATCGACCCAGCCAAGAAACTATGGGACAAGCTGGGAAGATTATATCAGTCGAAATATCTAGTAAATAAGTTATTTCTCATAAAGAAATTGTATCTTCTAAGTATGAGTGATGGAAGTTCGGTGATTGAGCATTTAAATGCATTTAATACCGTGTTAATCCAATTATCGTCTCTGGATATTACGATCATTGATGAGGAGAAGTGTATCATCCTATTATTTTATTTTCCGGACTCCTGAGATATCTTGGTCGTGGATATTGGGAGTAATACAACCACACTAGTGCTATAGGACGTGGTTGTTTGTCTGATGTCTAAAGAAATGAGAAGGAAGAACATGGAACAATCGGCCAAGGATGCTCTAATAGTGAGAGGTCGAATGGTAGAAAGAGATAAAGGTAGATTCTCTGGTAGAAATTTTAAGTCAAAGGGTTGATCTAAATCCATGGCTCAATCGACATGAAGGTGCTGGAAATGCGGTAAATCTGGGAATTATAAAAAGGATTGTAATTCAAAGGCAACAAAAGTCAGTGTTGGATCCGACGAAAAGCAGTTGACTGAGAGAAATACGACCTCATAGAAAGGAGGTGATGTGTACCTAGCATCAACCAATACACAGTCGGATCAATATGTTTGGTTGATCGACTCAGGAGCATCCTATCATATGACACAACATAAAGAATGGTTATATGAATATGAAAGATATGATGGGGTGATGTGTTCTTGGGGATGACTCGACAACCAGAATTGTCGGATGGAGAAGAGTCTGACTGAAACTACAGTATGGGAGGAAAAGAACCCTTCCAGGTGTGCTTCACATTCCGAGTTTGGAAATAAGCCTAATATATGTCATCAAGATCAGTGATGCAGGTGTGCATACTCTGTTTTAGAAGGATTCATGCAAGATGGTCAGAGGTGTGATGGTCTTAATGAAAGGAGTTTGGATTGGTACCCTATACAAGTTGTCAGGGAATGTCAAATCAATTGGATGAAAAAACATCGTTGCTCCTAAAATTGACTCGACTGTGACTTGACTTGACTCGATGTCGACACAACTCGAATTGACTTGAGCTAAGTCGATTCAAATTGACTTGAAAAAACATGATGAAATCGACCCAACCAGGATATGACATGAGAGGATGGGACACATTGGAGAAAAAGGACTTCAAGCTATGCAAAGAAAAGGTATGTTCAAAGGTTTTCCTAAATGTGGATTAGAAGTCGACTTTTGTGAACATTGCATATATGGAAAACAAAGTCAGGGGTGGTTCCCATATGGAGCAACAAGGGAAAATGGGATTCTAGAACTAGTGCATAGTGATGTGTTTGGCTCGATTACAGTTCCTTCACTTGTTTAATCCTTGTATTATGTCTCCTTCATAGATGACTTTTCCAGGAATACATGGATATATTTCTTGAGGAATGAATCAGAGGTTTTCGAGAGATTTAAGGATTTTAAAGCTCTTGTGGAAAACCAGACAGAGAAAAGGATTAAAGTGTTGAGAACTGACAATGGTGGTGAATTTTCTGAAAATGAATTTGATCAGTTATGTAAGCAATGTGGAATAGTATGCCAAAATACCACACCATATACCCCACAGCAAAATGGAGTTTCTAAGAGAATGAAAAGAACGTCGATGGATAAGGCAAGGAGCATGCTTAGTGGTGTTGGGCTCACACAAGAATTTTTGGTGGAGGCATTTGAGACTACAAGGTATCTAGTGAATATATCTCCTTCGTTGGCGCTAGTCGACATGACTCCAAATGAGGTATGGTCTGGTAAGAAGCCTTCGGTGGCACATCTCAAAGTATTTGGTTGTGATGCATTTGTGTACGTTCCCAAGAAGTGCAATATGGACAAGAAGGCAATCAAATGTATTTTCATTGGATGCAAAGAAGGGATGAAAGGATATAAAATCTAGGATCATGCATCAAGGAGAACAGTGTACAGTAGAGATGAGGTCTTCAGAGAAGTTGGAGGTAAATCCGAGACTGAGGAAGTTGTTTAGATTGAGAATAATCCTGATATGGTGTGATTTGAACTGAGGAACGAAGAAGATGATTCATATGATTCGATTGAATCTGAGGAAGAGGTGGAACAACTGACTCCGATGGTGAGAAGGTCAAAAAGAGTAATAAAACCAGTCAAAAGCTACAATTCGCCTGACTTTCGTTCCACATTTGTGTTAACTTCCATCGACGATGAGCCCAAGTTGGTCGATGATGCAGTCGACTCGAAAAAGGGTAAACTCTAGAAGGACGCCATGTTAGAAGAGATGGAATCCTTGTACAAGAATGAGACATGGGATTTATTCAATTTACCTAGTGGAAGAAATCTTGTCGGTAGCAAGTGGGTGTTCAAGAAGTAGATGAATGTTGTAGGACAAGTCGAGAAGTTCAAATCTTGACTGGTAGTGAAAGGATATTCCCAAGTCGAGGGAGTCGACTTCGGGGAGATTTTTTCCCCTATTGCAAAACTAACTTCCATTAGAGTACTAATGTCTCTGGCTGCAACATTCAATATGGAGATAGAATAGATGGATGTAAAGACAGTGTTCCTACATGGAGACCTGGAAGAAAAAATATACATGAAACAACCTAAATGATTTATAGTAAAGGGAAAGCAAGAGTTGGTGTGCAAACTCAAAATATCCCTTTATGGTCTAAAACAATAGCCAAGGATGTGGTACCAGAATTTTGACACATACATCCTTAGTTTGGGATTTGTTAGAAGCAAATTTGATCACTACATATATTCCAAGGAAGAAGGTGGGCATTTCATATNACTCAAAATATCCCTTTATGGTCTAAAACAATAGCCAAGGATGTGGTACCAGAATTTTGACACATACATCCTTAGTTTGGGATTTGTTAGAAGCAAATTTGATCACTACATATATTCCAAGGAAGAAGGTGGGCATTTCATATATGTAACTTTGTATGTCAATGACATGTTGTTGATTGGAAACAACGTGGATGCAATAAAGGAGATGAAGAAGCAACTATCCTCCAAGTTCAACATGAAGGATCTCAGTGCAACTAACTTCATTATGGGAATAGAGATTAAGAGAGATTGAGCCGCTAGAAATATTTGGTTGAATCGGACGAAGTATATTGAAACAGTTATGAAACAGTTCAACATGCAGGATTGCAAACCGATGAAGGTACCAATTCCTATGGGAGAAAAGCTTATTGTTGAACAGTGTCCAAAGACACCGGAATAAATAGAGGACATGGAAGGTGTTCCCTATGCAAGTGTTGTTGGTAGTCTAATGTATGTGATGGTCTGCACTTGACCAAACATTTCCCATGCAGTGCGAGTGTTGAGCAGGTACATGTCGACACCTGGAAAGGAGCACTGCAGAATTGTCAAGAGAGTATTTAGGTATTCGTGTGGCATGAAGGACTATGCTATATACTACCAAGGAAAACCTGGAGGTGACAATGGTAAATTAGATGTACATGGATTTGTCGACACCGACTGGGCTGGAGATATGGATTGATAGAGGTAAACCAATGGATATGTCTTCAATATGTTCAATGGAGTGATAAGATGGATGAGTACGCAACATGTGGTTGTATCCTTGTCAACGACAAAATTTGAATACATGGCGACCACTCATGGAAGCAAATAAGAGATATGGCTTCAAAGGTTGTGTTCAGGAATCGGGTTTGACCAGATAACTATGAAGGTAAGTTGTGACAATCAAAGTGAAATATTTCTGGAAAATAACCATGCTTATCATTCAAATACTAAGCACATTAATGTACAATACCATTTCTTAAGAGACATGATGGAAAGTAACAAGGTGCTACTGGATAAATTAGACACGTTGGAAAACATAGCAGACTCGTTGACGAAGTTTGTGAGTGTTGTGAAGTTCTCTTGGTGCAGAGAGGCAATGGGCATCATTTCCCTAGGTATGTGAATGAAAAGTTCAGGAATTTCTTGTTTCATCAAAGAAGAAAACAAGTGGGAGAATTTTGGGTTGTTATATTCTTGTGGTGAAATTCTAGTCGAGGTGAATCGACTGACGGTCAAAGTCAAGGTGGATCGACAGCAGGTCAAAGTCGAGGTGGATCGACAACAAGTCGAAGGTCGAGGGTGTCGACCGGGTAAATTCGAAGTCAAAGATATCAATGGCAGGTCAACCAACAAGAAGTCGAAGTGTGGGCGTGAGACAACCGACTAGAGACTGAATGAAGGTTGACCAGTAGTCGACTAGTAAATCGACTTGGAGTTGACTGTAAAAAAATCTAGGGATTTGTGGGATTTGCAGCCAATGATATGCATATATATGTAACTATATTTGGGCTCCAATATTTGGGGGTTTTCCTATTTTAAATCCTATAAAGAGGCATTTTGTAAGGTCATAATGGCTAATGAAAAATATGTTAATGCATGTGTAAATTTTAGGTTGTTGGTCATGCATATGTAAGTCGAATTGACTACAAGGTTGTCCTTACGCATGAAATAAGGTATGATGTTGATTGTGTCTTAGGTGTGGACCAAGGTTAGACATGTAACCTTTTATTTTGATTGAATAAGACAACAATAGAGCAGAACACTCAAAGGAATGTTGGTTTTCCTGGTTAAGGGTTTCTAGGGTAAAATCTTGGTGTACTATATGATTGTTTGTTTCATTTGCATTCTAGATTAAATTATTCTTCTCTTCTGCTAGGATTAGTGTGGAAGTGTATATCATTTCCTAACATATACTAGTTTTATGAGGTTATTTGGGGGTTGCAGTGGAGCAAGGTGCGGATTTATGAGGTTATCCATAGGTCACAGTGGAGAAAAGTGTGGATGTATGTGGGTCATAGTAGAGAAAATAACAGATTTTTGAGGTTATCTGATGGTCACAATGGAGCAAAGAGTGGATGTATGTGGGTCACAGTGGAGCAAAGAGAATATGTACGCAGTTTGGAATTGTTTGAGTAGCGGATCTGGGAAATGTTTTTGAAGAAGGAACCCTTGTCTTGATGCTAAGGTTGAGAAAGGTATGATGATCATAGATTTGATGCATTAGGGTTTCCTCATGATGAAACGTATGTTTTTCTACATGTTTTGAAGCATGTATTGGATATTTTGGTATATGCCTTGAGGCATATCTTGGAGAGTCTTTGGCATATGGATAGAGACATATGTTGGTGATCTGAGATTTTATGTCTTGGGTTGTTACAGAATGTAAGGTATGTTTCCTATGTGTTTTGATTTTCATATCTTGGTGTTTATGGTATATGCATATCTTTTGGTACATGGATGAGACATATCATGAATGATATGGCATATGTTTGAGGCACATTTTTTGGTACATGGTTGAGGCATATCATGAATGATATGGATTATGTCTAAGGAACATATTTTGGTACATGGTTGAGGCATATCATGAATGATATGGAATATGTTTGAGGAATATATTTGGTACATGATTTATGGATATTATGGCACATATATTTTGGAATATGGTTTGAGGCATATGTTAGCGATCTCGGGCATATGCTTTGGTGATATTGTCATATGATTTATGTGAGTGGATCTGGTTTTGTTGATGATGATGTATCATTATCAGTGACAGGTTGAGTCTCCATTTTAATTCCAGGGAGAAAGGAAGAGGCAAGGAAAGGGGGTTGTAGCCTCCTTCTGGTTGGAGCCAGAGAATCAAGGGAGTTGGAGCTTCCTTCAAACTAGAGCCTGTAAATCATGTGGTTGGAGCCTCCTTCCAGTTGGTGCTGGAGAATACAGGGAGTCCGAGCTTCCTTCAGGTTGGAGCCGGTAAATCAGGGGGTTGGAGCTTCCTTCCAGTTGGATATGGAGAATCTAGGGAGTTGTAGATTCCTTCAAGTTGGAGCCTATAAATAGGGAGTTCATTCCTCCTTCCAATCGATGTGGAATTTTGGAAGTTGATGCTTCCTATGATTGTAATATTTTGATATATATAAGAAATCATTTTGTGCTTTTCTCCCATTTGGGTTTCAACATAAAAATCTATTTTTCATGATGTATGATGTGATGTATTATTGAATGGTACTATTTATGGTTATATGTTCATTCAATGTTAAATGAAATCATAAGTAATAAACTGTTGATATGTTG
>ML837289.1:67094-77503 GCA_009831015.1 Picea engelmannii | reverse complement strand
TGTAATGGATATTATAATACGAAGGAATCCAATATTGTTACAAAGCTAGAGAATTGAAAATGAATTGAATTTTTTTACCTTTGAAACCTAAGAATAGATTAATGATTGTGCCTTCTGTATTTTATGTAATACAAAGGAATCCAAGATTGTTACAAAGCTAGAGAATTGAAAATGAATTAAAAAATTGTTAGGTTTAGAAGGAAAATTAAGCGAAGATAAAATGATAAAAGAAAATTAGTTAAGGCATCCATCAATTTAAGAAAGTTAAGGCTATAATATGAAACCAAGAAAAAGACTTATGATTTATATCTAAAAATAGGTGTGAAGGAAGAACAAGCATACTAGATAGAATAATATAATAAGTTAGAAGAGAAGATTGAATATTATTTTTTACCCATCTTAAAGATGGGATTATTAAAGCATGGAGAAATATCACATTTCTCGATGTGCAAATCCCAATGTTTCACATTCTAATTTTTGGTTTGGATTGATTTCTTGGGACATGAAACATTGAATTTCACCTCGAAATATGTGGCGCCTCTCGAGCACCCTAACCACCTTGTTGGGCGAAGATCATGTCCTACCATGTGTAAGGAAGCTATTATCTTAAAAAATGTGGATTTATTATCTTATTAAAAGAATAGTCGGCTATGTTATTAGTACATGCCAAAGGGAGGTACTGTAGGAATCGGGTAGGTGTTAAACAAACTACAAATTGAAATTAAATGGTCTATTTTAGAAAATGTTTACGAAACCTTTCCAAAGTATCATAAAAATATACAATTAATTTCAATATTTTCAAAATTTAAAAGCATTTTTACAATTTCCAATTTTTCTGTATTATTTTTTTCATTGGCAGAGGAAACCTTGGATGGGATGTAATTCCTTGTTTTTTTTTCAAGGATTTTTAATTTAATTTTAAAATAATCAATTTCCATATTAGGTTTTTAATTTAATTTTAAAATAATCAATTTCCATATTATTCATTGGTCTATCCTCTGACTTGACCGACCTTTCACTGACAAAAATTTCACCACTGTACTTGAGGGACGTTGCCACCTTTCACCGTAGCACTGCAATCAAGGGATGCTTCACAGTAGTGCATTCAAGGGATGTTACAATTGTGGCTACCTGCATGCATTGAAACATAGTGCATTTGCAGTAACACTGCACTCAAGGAATGTTGCAGTGGCTATCTCCATGCATTGAAACACAATGCATTTGCCAACAATTATTGAAACTTGACTCACTCATTAACTACCTTTACCTTCAAGAACATTTTCCTCTAATTTCTTCCGCTATTGAATTTCTGTGAATTGCTCCTGATGCAAAGAAGGCAGGCCCATAATTCTGCATCCGGGTCGATTCCACCAATTCCAAAGATATATGGACTGTTTGGGCTAGTCCCAATACCCAAATCTGCATTCAGGTCTATGCCACCAATTCCAAAGCTATATGGATTGTTTGGGCTCGTCCAAAAAGCCAAATTTAATCTTTGGGTTAATACAGGTGATGAGGTACCATTCTTTGAGAAAGTTTGTATCTGCATTTTCCCATGGGATTTGTGACCCTTAGAAGCAGAACCAAGCTAGTGTCGAAAAGTTATGCCTGTAGAGTAATTACCAGGTTTGAAACATTAATATCCTCCATTGAATTGTTTCAATGGCACAAATATATAGTACTTAAATTAAATAGGAAAGTTAGCTTAGAAAATTAACATAGAAATTTAGTTGCTCAGCACGACCCTGTCTAGATCAGTTAGTACAAAGGAAGGCTCTTATTATTTTCATCGCTCCTTCCAAACACATGGTGAATATTTAAGTTTTCAGGTACGAGGTACCTGCTTTTTCATTCAAAAAATTAGAAGTTCATTTACCCATTATTGAAATCTAAACGTCAAGTTTATTTATAAGATGAAAATGCAGGGTATCAAAATCTCTTCATAGAATGTATAGGTATAGATAAAAACTTGAACATGGATGGATTGTTTAATAACATGATTTCGATGGACGTAGACATATGGATAAAGCTCCATTAAAATGTTAACTTGTAAGGTAATCAAATTAAAATTGTTGTAGAACTTTCTAATCAGGTATGCATAGCTTTTGGTATGGCAATACGGTGGGCTATGAGTTTCTAATCATGCAATGCTCACTAGTTGTATATGGATTTCATGCTATGAATTAAATGTTCTTTCAGATTTAAACCAAAAATAGAACAATGTTTTATGGATTTTCAGGAGTCAAATGGATTTAGGGCTTTCTTGAATTAAATTTAGACGCGAAATAGAACAACGTAGTGTGGGTTTCATGCTGTCAACTAAAGGCACGCTCAGATTTAAGCCCAAAATAGAACAATCCTTTATGTGGTCTTAGGAGTAAATTCCATTCCTAAAGATTTATCGGTCTTAGGAGTAAATTCCATTCCTAAAGCTTTATGGGTCTTAGGAGTAAATTCCATTCCTAAAGATTTTATGGGAAAGACTGGTGTATATGGATTTCATGCGATGAATTAAATGTGCTTTCATATTTAAAGCTAATATAAAATAATGAATTTGAAGGAATAAGGTATACTCACTATATATGTCCTATTGTTTCCAAGAATAATCGACAGAGCTTGCTACCATAATGTTCCAATGGCAATTGGATCTTCAAAATAATCTTTTGAAGTGAAAAATATCACAGAAATAGAGAACACATCAACACTCTAATGTAACCCTGCATTAAATACTGCAAGCATACTCGCACCAGTGCATTGATATCTGAAGATGCTAGGCTAATAATCTTTGTTTGTTGCAGCTCTGGCATGAGGATCTCCTCCTTGTTAAACCCCTTCTGCATGTCCATATAGACGTGCATTTTTCATAGAATTCCCCCCAAAAAAGAAAGGAACTATGAACCATATTAAGAGAGGTCCAATTTGATGAACTAATAGGACAGATACACATGCGCTACTAGACTATCTATCTGGAATTGGACATGAAACTAGACGATCTGTCCATTATCTCTTATTTCTCCTTCAATAATGTTGGAAACAAAGACAAAGCTGGTTTGGTGAAGGCTCCACCATTTTCCAAATCCATACAAAGTCATGTCTCATAACCGAGCTCCATTAAATCATTGAAACTTGGAACATATGAATCTTGAAATATCTGCACATTATTGCATGGGCGACACTTTGCATAAAAACATAAAAACTCACTACTTGTACCAAATACTTTTCCCTATCCAATAGGGGTCATGAAACAATTTTGATAACTTTTATTTATTTATTTACTACTTATTAGTTTTGTTTTTGATAAATTCTCTCTCTATTATTAGTTGCGGCACCATGCGGTTTAATTAGATGGACAGTTTAAAAAATGAATGTTAAGTGTTCTATAGGACATAACATCACAAAAATTCTTATGAATTTGCTCCAATAACCAATTCCAAACAAATTATATTGAATCCTCAAACAAATATGTATATTTTTTAATTGGGAACGTTCTCTCATTTCCATTCAACTAAAATTCGTTATGTTGTTTCACTATGCACATGAATGATTAATGGCTGATCGGCCGAAGGTCAATGTCGTGAAAACAATGGAGGATAGTTGCAATTACATGCTGATGAGAAATAATTCCTTAATGCTGGCGTCCATAGAGCCCACACCGTGGTCAAAAGTTGTTATGACATATAACATCAATGGAAAACCTTGTGCTCGAAGAGGCTCCACCACGAATCCTCAAAGTTTGTATGCACCGGTATATAAAACTTAATCAGGCATTCTGGCATTTTGGATTTGGATGTATAGTCTGAGTGGGCCTAATGGTTAAGAACATGTGTTTCTTCTTAAGCGGTCACAGGTTAAAATCTAGGGGGGGTAGGGTATGTATACCTTTGTAGACTTTACCAGTCAAATCGCTAGGCGGAGGAGAGTCCCTTGTCCCACAAACAAGAGGATCTCATACACCAATTTGATGATATACATATACTCTTAGGATATTTATCAAGTTGTCATATGTCGATCTAAGTGAAATTGTTTCGTTCTTAATAATCATTGTGATTTTTTAGTTATTAAGAGGCAATTTATCCCATATGAACGACGCTTTCCATATTTTTGTCTCGATATTTTACAGGTTGTGAATAAATACCCTTATATGCACTCACTTACGGTTTTATAGTGACCTACGAACTTTTGTAAGAGGGATGGAATTGCTATAACACTCTAGGCAATATAACAAAAATAATAAATTGAATTAGAAATGGGCTCACATTCAAATAAATACAAAATATTATATTAGTTCATATACATAGTTATATATAATCATCTAATATTATTATTTTTTGAGTTAAATAATATTTTCCTATTATATATTTTTATTTATTTTATACATAAAATAAAGTTTGTCATTTCATTATAAAATAAATTTCATTATAAAATAAAGAAATTACATTATCTGCGTAAGAATCATATTCTCTTTGGAAACCCTAAATTATAACTTCTTCACATAGTCTAAACATTCTAATCCCTATGTAGTTCCAAAACAATCTCATCATTATATTCATACCCGTAAGGAAGTGAGATTTTTATACTAATTAGATCTTATAAAATATCCTCATATTCTAGTTAAGGTCCAAATATAAAAACAATCAAGATGATTACAAGTTAAATGTCCAAAAAAAAAAAAAAAAAGATCCCTTGATCAAGACTAAGATATATCATTGACATGGTTAGAAGTCATAACTAAAAGAAATATCGATGAACATATTGAGAGACAATGGCATACACATCCTTCCAAATCTTCCATCTACTAGGATCCAACAACACACCTTCTTTAGATAAACCATCTACTTGATCAATCCTTTCTATGAATATATAATGTAATGAGATAGAAATAAAAACTAATCTATAGTGGAAATCTCATCAAAGATTGGGTACAAAATAAAATTTTCACAAGTACATGTGCCCTCCATCCAATTTATTACCATTTGTGAATCCCCAAACACCTAAATTTTTTGAGCATCTTTTTCTACAACTAGTTTAAGAAAGAGCTTGAAAGCCATAATTTTTACATAATTGAGCATCTTTTTCTACAACTAGTTTAAGAGAGAGCTTCAAAGCCATAATTTTTACATAATTTCTAGAACTCCTTTCCTATCCTACTTTACATTTTAACCAATGTGCATCCAACAAATACACATTGCCCCCTACTCCTCAAATATGAGGGTCTCCCTAAGGTTCTCCATCCAAGTAAATATAGGGCCCTAACCAATCAATGACCTCCTCCATAAATTGTCTTATAGGTTTTTCAACTTTTATTTGTGCAAAATTGTTCAGTACATTCAGACTTTGCATTGCACATTGGATAGGAAGAATGAACTTGTCATTGAATATAATATCATTCCTAGACAACCATATCCCTCAATAAACAATCAACAAGAGTGCCTTGAAACTCTTTATGAAAACATTCCCCACCCCAATTTATAAAGCATTCATCAATTGAACTACCACTCCATATTTGTTTTAAACCAGAAATATGTTCAAATTCGTTCCAAACTTGAATATCATAATCACATGAAATAACAAATGCCAAAACTTGTTCATTTTTTTGTAAATTATCCCATGTGAGCACTTTTCTATTCAGTGAAAACCACATAGAAATGCAATATTTTAAGGGACATTTATACTTTCAAATTTACTTCCACCACCAAATTAGTTCTCCAATGACTTCTCCTTCACATAATACCTTGTATCACAGTATTGGAGAATATATACCCCTAGTTGGATTCCTTCACCATTTTAGTTCATCATCCACCTTTTAATCCTTACATGACTAGATCTAAGATATAACCCTCCCACATAAAAGCATATTCACCTCTAAGACCAATCTTCTATGTTGACTTCTATTCCTACCTTCAAATTGTAGTGAGATCAGAACCAACCACCTAAGAAAGGGTAAAATACAATTTTCTCCTAAGAATATTGATGAGGTTTTCCAACAACCTATAATTTTCACCACATCCAACCCACTAATATTCACCAAGACTTATCCTATGACCATCCCCAACCTTCCATATCAATCACCTTCCAATAAATGGGAAAGCTACAATTGTTGCCTTTTATATAACTGAGACATTATGACAATCTTTGTAGGTGATCTTATCCAATCCTACACTAAAACATGATCAATTTACTTCTATATGACCACCTGACACCACAAACCCTTACCAAAAATTAACCTCCAAACACTTTTTGCAAATAGATATTTTGTAAAACCATTACCAAAAATTAACCTCCAAACACTTTTTGCAAATAGAGATTTTGTAAAACCCTTACAAAAAAATAACCTCCAAATACTTTTTGCAAATAGAGATTTTGTAAGTTGATGGATGTTTTTTAATCCCCATCCTCCCATGACTTTGGGAAATGATAGCCTTTGCCACTTAACTAATGAAATTTCCTTCTTCTTTTTTTCTTTTTTTGGTACACCCTAACCATACAAATCTATAACTTATTATCCCTAGTTATCTAGAACCATTTTCAAAATAAAATATAAGATCTTTCAATATACAAAAACAACTTCGATCACTAACTTCACTAAAATAAGTATTCCACCTTTAGGAAACCAACGATTACACCATACAAGGAGTCTCTTTCCAACCTTAACAATCAACCAGTCCCAATATTTTTTACCATACTCATTTGGCTTTAAGTAAAAACCTAAATACTTCAAGCCTCTTTGAAGCTCAATCTATTGGAAAGAAAACAAATCTGTAAAAAAAACTAACATCCTTGTCACTTACCCCTAATTTTTTTTTATAAACTTCTCAATATTAATCATTTGATATTAAAAAATCTAACATCCTCATTACCTACCGATTCTTATGCTTCTATCAAAAACCTACTTAGTCCTTCAACAACAATAAGAAAAAGTAAGGGAAATAGAGGGCAACCTTGTATTAGCCCTCTTCTAGGTCTGAAAGATGTCAATGTAGATCTATTTATCAAAATGGAGAAATATACACTGGTAATACAACTAATAACCCAATTCACAAATTGTACACAAAAACCTAGATGAATCAACATTAACCTTAGATATAACCAATTAACCCTATCATAAGCTTTTGATAAGTCTATTTTAAGCACCATAGCATACATCTTCTTTGTTTTTATGGACTACAACCCCTCCTAAGCTACCCTTATTTCCTCATGGATATTTCTACCTGATAAAAAACCAAATTGTTCATGAGACATTATATATGATAACAAACTCTTCACCCTCATAGCTATGATCTTTGCAATTATTTTGTAAATACAACTCCATAAGGAAATCAACTTGAATTATTCAGATGACGAAGGATTCTCTACTTTTGGGATAAAAGCAATAAGAGTACCATTAAAATAAACAATCATCCTTCCATTTTCTCTATATTCCTCTATTACTCTCATTAAACCGTCCTCAATTACTTTATAGTGGCCTAAAAATAATTCAACACACCAACCATCAGGGCCAAGACTTTCGTCGTTTTTGAAACTATGAAGAACAAATTCCAATTCATCCTTTGGTATTTCTTCCAACAATCATTCATTGTCCGCTTTAGATAAAAATATAGGAAAGTATGTTTTCATTTGAACTACCTTTGTTATAGTTATGCTACTTTTTTCTTTATGTATCTCACTAAAATGTTCTTGCCATGTTTTTGCAATTTCTTCAAAAATTTTACACCATATCTCCATTATTTCTCTTTACTTTTACTATGATATTAACATTTTTCATATGATTTGAAAATTGATGGAAGTACTTTGTAATTTCATCACCCTTTGAAGCCATAGGGATCTACTTTTAACCCTCATATAGTCTTCTTGTCTTCTTACAACTTTCTCTTCATTTGTTCCAATCTACAAACCCCCATTTTATATTCCTTAGTAGGTTATCTTGCATCTTCCTTTTTATGTAGACTATCCATTTGAGCCTCCAAAAATTATAACTCTTGAGTATCTTTCAATTTTTTCTCATGATCCCACACTACAAAAACCTACGTTATCTTTTTAAAATTCTCTGCAAATTGTATGGATGCCAATTTTCTAGTCCCTTTAAAATATTATTCTTCTATCCAGGATGGTATGGGAGGATTCCTCTTATCTTTGGCCATCTCTGTAAAAATTAGGAAATGATCAGACTCCCCTCCTCCTCACCCTCAATCCTACCCATTGTCTTATTTGAACCCGATCATTTATAAACCATTTTGACTAGAGAAATATATCCAACTGTTTCAGGATTAATCCGTAAGTGCGGACACGAACCGATCTCCCTAGATCCACCTAGATCTAGAACAAAACAGGACAGAATAATACACTTTCCCTAGATTTAGCCTATTGAATGAACTAAGAGATAAGGATTATGGACATACCTTATGAACGCTTTCCTTAGGTCTCTGTTGTTCCAAGCTTTGCTCCAATGCTCTTGCACCGTTCAGATCACGACAGTACGAACCAATCGAAGTAAAGGAAGATTAAAATATTCAATAGCTAATCTATACATATGATCAAGGAATTATGTAATAAAGTGACATCATCTTTATGGGAAAGGGACATATTACTGTATTGAATTAATTGAAAGTGAAACTTACAACCTGAGCCTTGATGTCATAGGTCTCCTTTCGATGGCTCCTAGTTCTGACACACACACTTGCTCATGCATGAAGAAAATCAACCACTTTTGATGACCTTGCTGTTGTCTCTAGCTGCTGTAGCATCAATCCTTCATACAGGCTTTCAACAATTCTCCAATCAATCTCTTGCTAGCTTGCTTCTAACCCTTTCCATGAGCAATATCCTCAATATATAGGATAAGATAATTTAGTTACTTGGATAGGAAATGATCCCAAGATATCTAGAATGCTAGCACCTGAACAACCATTCGAAGCCAACTCATGTTTCTAGAAGATTCCCTTCTAGAAGATTCAAGATTTTTATCTTTTTCCTTCCTTTGAAACATGTTCGCACCCTGACAGTTAATTACAGTGCGAACTGTTCGCACTCTAGCTTAATGCAGCCTGCGAGAATCAGTCATTCTCGCAGGCAGATATATAGGTAGCCTGCGAACATCCCTTAAAAACATGATTTCTGGAAGCAGACAAATGTAACTTTTATCAGGAAAGTGTTCATAGTGAAGAGCTTGATTTTCCATCATCATAACATCATCATGATGACCAAAATTGTAGATAACAGAATTCCCCCCAAAGTCTGAGAGTGGAATCAGTGACGGTCGATAGACTTTGTAAGCTGCATGTGTGTGTCAAGAACCAAAAGCGTATCCAATCGGAAACCTGCAAACATCCAACCATCGACAGAATATCATATGTATCCCTTCTGAGGTAGGCATTCCCATACTCAGATCATAGACTGATGACAGCATAAACAAAGGTCATGGACACCAATCATACACTGTGGATCCATGTAGTCATAATATAACATAGCCACCTGAATACACTGTGGATCTATGAGACAAATTTTCAACCAAGACGACATAGCCACGAAACATACACAGTGGATCTATGTGTCACAAATCATACATACTCCATCGCAACCTGGATTACTTGAGACAATATCCAGGGTCTTCAATCTCATCGCCCAAAGTACGAATCTAACCATGTGATTACATGTGTCGAAGTCGAACATGGTAGAAACCACTTGATTACCGGTCATTGATGTCACCGTTAACAAGTGCGAGGGAAATCACCATTGATGTCAATGACCCCCAAGGTACTAAAGTACAATCCATCGACTGTGAATAAATGAGTTGATGTCGAACAATCGACGAAATCTTTCGATCAGGGGTCAATGATGTAAACCCACTGTTGAAAGCGAGGAAACTTGCCATTGAGGCATGCAAGCTCCAAGGTACTGAATGATTTCTAAGTCTTAATCCCGGATAATGTGCTGATGTCGATGGAACAAGACTCGTCACAGGAGGGCCTTGATGTATCCCCCATCAATGACACGAAATGAGTAACAGAGTTTGAAAGTGAAACAGAGCGTGTAGCAATTGGACTTTGGACACAGGGAAGGCCGACACGAAGAGAATGGATAACTGCAGATGGCCGACTCAATATAGGTTTTATGTAGACTTCTCTTGAACATATGAACGACATGACCAATGATTTGGCAGCATTGACTCAAAGACGACACAGGAAATGATCTTGTAGCAAATCGAATGAGCGACAAATGGATTTCCCAAACCGGCTTCAGATGATGAATAGGGGGTGTCATGTTCAAGAGCGACACTTACTGCCAATTAACACAAAGATGAAACATATCCCTTTCCCAAATTTTCCCCCACCATTTCTGGCAAGTACCTCTTTATTTTTACGCAAGCTTGAAGAGGATCACATATGCTTGTTGATATAAGCTCATCCTTCGGA
>ML837289.1:31605-57189 GCA_009831015.1 Picea engelmannii | reverse complement strand
CTTAACCCTTGTGTTAGAAGGGCGTCCCAGGACAATATGCTGCCAATGGAATTTAACACTCCCTAACTCAAGATACTATTGTGTGTTTTTGAGCTTTTGGAGAGTGTGTCTCTCTTCCTACTCCAAAGCACTAGCCTAGCTAAATGTTGGTGTAAAGAGCCCTAGAAAAGAGTTACTAGATCAATTTTAATATTATGCAATGTTTTTACAAGTTGTTGTTTACTCAAAGGTAATGGAAGTGAAACTCATGGTGTATGACTCTGACCCAAATAATGCAAGGACAATGATGAAATATGATCGTTTTCATTCCATGAATCCTAGTTATGGGAGAGAGAGAACAATTTCCGAATCAATCTCAATACTACAATGCAAATGCAATGCTCATTTTCCTTCAGATGTCAATGCAAATAATCACTTATCAATGAACAATCTCTAAATGTCTTTTCCAATACTTCAATAAGCTCTAAAATTTGATTTTGCAATGTTTTCAAAATGACAAAAACAAAAACTTGAAAGAAAACTTATTGTTCACTTTCCAAGAAGAACTTTGATTAATGAGAAAAGAAAATCAAATCATACGGAATCAAACAATGACAACCCAATCCAACCAATTCTTTCAATGAGAGTAAAAACAAAAACCAAACCAATGAGTCTTCCCAATGCGAATGAAAAATGTTCTTTTGAACCACCAAGCAAATGAGAAAACACAAAACACTTGACTCTCTGCCAATCACTGGTTCCCAGCCACTCAGACACATCCAACTCCAGAAGTCAGGGAGAAAGAAAATGCCAAACAGAGCCAAGAAAAGAAAATCAAGCCATCAAGGGCAAGAAAGACCTAGAAACCCTAAATCTGTTCAGGCAAGCAAACTACAACAAGAGATGTATAAGTCAATGATCCAATAAGCCAAAAAGACACAATTCAACTGTTCTGAGTAATTGAAAAAGTCAAAACTCAATTTCAAAATTTTCAAAAATCTTGTTCGCAGGCAAACAGTGTTACACGTTGCGAGAAGATAGGATTCTCGCAGGCCACCTTGAAGCAAGGTGCGAGGTGTTCGCACTGGACCCTATATGCAGGGTGCGAACTTGACTGGTTCTCGTAGGCTGTCAATGGATACAGTGCGAGAACTCCTGAAGATAATAAAAAATTTGAAAGTACAAGCAAAATTCAAACTGGCTTATAGACCCAGAGGCCTCTCAGGATATCCTGAGGACTCAGACACTGACAAAACAGGAGAAAAATGCAAATAAATAAAATGGCCACAGAAAATTCAAAAAACCATAAAGACAAAGGGTAGATCCCCAGTGGAGTCGCCAATTTTGTTCCAGGATTAATCCGTAAGTGCAGACACGAACCGATCTCCCTAGATCCACCTAGATCTAGAACAAAACAGGACAGAATAATACACTTTCCCTAGATTTAGCCTATTGAATGAACTAAGAGATAAGGATTATGGACATACCTTATGAACACTTTCCTTAGGTCTCTGTTGTTCCAATATTTGCTCCAATGCTCTTGCACCGTTCAGATCACGACAGTACGAACCAATCGAAGTAAAGGCAGATTAAAATATTCAATAGCTAATCTATACATATGATCAAGGAATTATGTAATAAAGTGACATCATCTTTATGGGAAAGGGACATATTACTGTATTGAATTAATTGAAAGTGAAACTTACAACCTGAGCCTTGATGTCATAGGTCTCCTTTCGATGGCTCCTAGTTCTGACACACACACTTGCTCATGCATGAAGAAAATCAACCACTTTTGATGACCTTGCTGTTGTCTCTAGCTACTGTAGCATCAATCCTTCATACAGGCTTTCAACAATTCTCCAATCAATCTCTTGCTAGCTTGCTTCTAACCCTTTCCATGAGAAATCTCCTCAATATATAGGAGAAGATAATTTAGTTACTTGGATAGGAAATGATCCCAAGATATCTAGAATGCTAGCACCTGAACAACCATTCGAAGCCAACTCATGTTTCTAGAAGATTCCCTTCTAGAAGATTCAAGATTTTTATCTTTTTCCTTCCTTTGAAACATGTTCGCACCTTGACAGTTAATTACAGTGCGAAATGTTCGCACTCCAGCTTAATGCAGCCTGCGAGAATCAGGCATTCTCGCAGGTAGATATATAGGTAGCCTACGAACATCCCTTAAAAACATGATTTCTGGAAGCAGACAAATGTAACTTTTATCAGGGAAGTGTTCATAGTGAAGAGCTTGATTTTCCATCATCATAACATCATCATGATGACCAAAATTGTAGATAACACCAACCACTTAAAAATCATGTCTTGACCCACCCTCTTATTCCTCCATGTGGGACTTAACTTGATTGGCTCAATGTTAAGTAACCCATGATCTTCTAGCCTTTGCAAGAAAAAATCAATTAGTGAATATACTTATGCTACATGACCCTATATTTAAGCTCTACCTAAGTATAAATTTATATCTTCTTCCAATATAATATTCCATTGATCCATAATTCCCATATTGAAGAACTTCTCCTAGAATGTCACTCTTTCATGATATGGACCATATATGTTTAGTAACATTATCTCCTTGTCTAGCTTCTAGGAGTAAAAAACAATACCTAAACTTGAATCACAAGACGAAGTATTAGAGTAGTATAATGACCTTGTCTTCAACCTATTTATTACACCACCCAAACAACCTCTAGCATCAATAAAAGACGAATCACAACCCACAAGCATTCTTCCCAATTCTAACACAATTTAGCACCACCCCCCATCATCTCTTGCAACATAATAATGTCTTACTTGTTGACCTCCACATGTTGTTTTAGGGATTATTTTTTGAGGAGCTTCCCAACCTCCAACAATTAAGGGATAGACACATTATGGGCCACCCTCAACCATGAGTCCATTTTCTCTAAGGACCCCTAAAATATATGATACCTTACCCATCAAAACTTTATTAACAACCCTTTCATGTGCTAGGGATAGAAAGGATTTCCTACCCCTACTAGAGATTTTCACCTCCTTCCTTAATTTTAATGCTAAACCATCAACAATTCCCCCCCGTCCAATCCTAAAAAAATATTTCCTAGTTGTTAAGTTATATCTTGGAACACTGATCAAACTACTATTATTCTCCTTTGAAACATTACTCTTGTTAGTGGAATGCCATTCTCCATATTACATTTTTTCATTTCAAGCCCAACCCTTTCCCCATAATCAATCAAAGCACCAATTGACTTCTGTGAGGAATCCCAACCCCTCAAACCCCACCCAAAAGAATCATTCCTACTTGTAAAACCATACATACTGAAATCCAATCTAGCCCAGAACCCCAAATCAATCCCCTTATCAACATAAAATGCCAAATTTAGAGGAACTAGGTCATTTATAGGCTTACAAAATCCTCCAATGGAGACTCTAAGGCCTTGTTAACACCAACATAATTCCCTTGAGCAACAATATTATCCATATCATTTGCCTTTTCATCTTGATTTACCTTACTAGCCTCCAGTCTTCCTGAATCAGGATGATCATGATTTTAAACCTACTTCTTCATCTCAAAAACAACCATTGGAACATTAAACTGAGCCAAATCCATCCTTCCCAAATTATATAGTCAATTCTTCTTGATCCCTTTATCTCCGTCCATACTAAAATTTTTCTGGACCCTGACTTTCTTATTTAATGGCAATTCACAATATGCAACCGAATGTCCATATTTATGACACCTTATGCAACAAAATTGGAGTCCACAATAGTCCAAAGTTTGGACAAAAGTGATTGAACCCTTTTGAAGTAAAATTTCACATGGTAAGTCTTCTCTCACTTCTAAACCAACCAGAATTATTGCAATAGATAAGTCTCTTGAATTTAAATAACTTATGTCTTCCTCAATGAATCTCCCAAGGGAATTTCAAATTTCTTTGAGGACCTCAATAGCCAAAATTCAAGCAAAAGTCTTAGTAACTTCACTCACATTGGTATGCTATCTACCCTTTTAGACCAAGATTCAAAAGAAAGAGACCATTTCTTAAGGGAAAGAGAAGTGGAATCCCACTTCTAGTGAGAAGACAATATACTTTCTACATCCTTTGCAGACTAGAATAAGAATTCCATACAACCCCTTGTGAGGAAATATAAAGTTGGAACATAACCTAATATGGATTCTCATTCAACTTTTATTCAGACTTGAATATGCTTTTCGCAACACTTCCTCCCATGAATTCTCCCAACAAGCATCTGTGTTACCATGCTTATAATCTCATTCATCTTAATGTCCTCACCAAATACAATCTTTACATGATTACTCTTTTGTTTAATTAAATTTTCCTCTTTTTTCGAGTATAACTCTCACTAGCTTCCATATGAACCCTATTTACTACACCTTCCTCCAAACAAACACCCACCCGACACTTTACTACCTTTCTTATATCTTCCTCCCCTTCAATATTGTCACCACATTCTTCCACTTGATGCTTCCCCAAAATAGGAATGCCATCACATAAACCCTCACCTCTTACATTCACTCTACAATTTTTATTAGTCCCATTAACATAACTAAGCACCACCTCACCAAGAATCACCATCGGATTATCATTCAACTTCTATTTAATATTCAAATCCAAAGTAAAAGAGATAGCGAACTTACCATAATCTGGATTCCCAAATAATAGTGCAGTGACTTGACTCGTAACCTCTCACCCCTTGTGAAAATCATTGCTTGCAATCAAAGGCTCTAAAACATGACCAAATGAAACTGAGTTGCCTCTTACCAAACCATTATTTTGACATAAAAAAGGGATAACCCTACTCATCTCAACCCCTTGTGGTACAACTCTTGAGGTGGAATAAAGGCCCTACTAAGTCCATATTGAGGCGTAGATATGATTTCTCACACAATTTAACCTAGATCCATATTTCCTGTACCTTTTGTACCCACCCCACATGCATGATCCATAAGAATGGACTCCACCTCAATTACAGATTGACACTTTCCTATAAAGGAAATACATGGAACTGACTACATATATGAGTTATCCAAACCATCCACCGTTGCAAAAAATCTTATAGTTTTCTTATGGAGAGAAATGGACCCCGATTGTTACATATTTTCATCCACCTCGGTGACAGACTGACACATTCCTATAAAGGAACTACACCAAACTCACTCCCTATATGAGTTATCCAAACCACCCAATTTTTCAAAAAGTACTATATTTTTCTTATGGAGATAAATGGACCCTGATCTTTGCATATCTTCATTCCCTAGTAAAAGAGAAATAGTCATATCCTTGTCCACTAGCTTGGAAAATCACCCTCCCTCTTCCGAAGAAATACAAATTTGATGCAGGAGTATCTCGGCCATCCTGGGGATGACACAATGAAGACGAATACAGAGATGTTACAACAATGATTAAGTTTCGTAGGAAAAAAATAGCAACAGAACGAGTCAGACTACGAGAAATAACAACAGTGGTGCAGATCGAATGAATACTGCAGAGTGTGGCAGTGCAGGAGATGGAGTGGTTCTACATGATGGACACATTTATATAGTATGAATAGAGGAAATGTGTGTGGAAGAAGAACACAAACTGTTACAAAAGGAAAGAATGCATTGATGAAGAGTGTGTTGTTGGTAGAAGCAAGAAGGTTGCATGTAGGCGAAGAATCGTTTAGGAAAGGAAGAATAAGAAGCTGGAAGGTGAAAGGGTGTGAGGAGCCTGCTGGGGACACTGAAGTGAACAATTTCTGAAAGAATAAAACACATAATCGAAGATCTTGCAAAGGAGCTTGTAGAGTGGCAAGAGGATAGATCGTGCAAGATAGTGAGAGAGAGGTGGTTGAGGTTGCCATGGCCTTTGTCCTAGCAACCCAACAAAGATTATCCGACCATGGAGCCATTGTATTGTAATCTATATGAATGAATAAAAAAGGATTTGATGTTTTACAGATTTAACCTTTTTATGCATGTGTATGAATGGAGTCTTGTATGATGTTATTTGCCGTGTTATTGGCATGACTATGTGAAAGTTAAATTCCATTGCTTGAATGAATAAATTCCAGTAGGGAATAGTTCCATATGGTATTGTTGTGTAGATGTCATGGATATGTAGAATACCATGCTTGGTTTGTGATTCTCTACAAGTGTATGCGGGTTTGAGAGAGACCATATAGTGGACTAATGGTTCACTATAGATGGGGTGATTGTATATCTTGATACGCTATGAGATGCGAATGCATTTGCAGGACTATATAAATGTTATGGTTGCGAAATTTTAATTATGGTTGATTAATATTAGTGAGGATGAGTGCTCTTGGTTCTATGAGCATTGATATTTCTCGTATGAGTACATAAGTCTGTTTGTATTCCATATATTTTAGAGGTCTTCATATGAGAATGTTCCATGGTTGAAAAAAATTAACCCTTGATTCAGGATTGTGTGGTACAATCGAAGGGGATGTTACATTGGAGGTAACACAAGGGGTTGTGAATAGAGGTTGTTGTGGATTGTGTGATACTAACGCGAGTTCAAGTTGCAACATATGCATGTAGTAGCAGAAGATGTGTTGTAGCATAGGCGTGTTGTAGCAGAAGGAACTTTGAAAAGGAGGTGTGTTGCAATAGGAGGTTGCAACAAAAAGCGTGTTGTGACAAGAGGCTATAATAGGAGGCATGTTGCAACAGGATGTGTGTTGCAACATAGGTGTGTCACAATAAAGATCTGTTGCAGTAGAGGCATGTCACAACATAAGAGACATGTTGCAGCAAAAGAGGCGTGTTGCAGTAGAGGTGTGCTATAACATGATGCGTGTTGCATTAGAGACGTGTTGCAATCAAAGGCACATGGTTGAAGATGTGTTGTAACCACAAGTGTAGGTGTGTTACATCATAATTCTTACTATAGAAGAAGGCGTGTTGCAACAAGTGAATGCGTGTAGACTGGTTAGTACAGACTGGTGTTCTTTAACATCTGTTGGTTGGTGCTATAGGGAAACAAACATTGATCCTTGATAGATGAGGTACAACCCCAGGGGTTGTGGCATGATCAATTTGACAACTCAGGGAAATGCAGAGATGCAGAAGAAGCATTACGACAGTTGTGATGCGAGATATGCACAAATTAAGAAATCTTATGTTGCATATATGTACTCTGATGTTAGGAGGTGGATTCTCGCTGCATCAAAATTTTACTGTCCACCAAAAACTCTTGAAGTAATCCATATATTCCTCATACTTGTCCATAGTACACCATCAAAAATTCATATTATACCTTAACTATTTTGTAATATTATGCAAAATGACATGAGATTATTTTACTGTGTAACTTATTATAGTTATTATACACTAAAATAATGAATTCATTATTTTGTTTTGAATAATTTAATTAGTAACATATTAGTTGTTAGAATATGTAAAATGAAACTTTTTATTTTTTATAATTCAAATGTTATTATTTGTTGTTTTGAATAATTTAATTCATAACATATAAACTATTAAAGTTTCTAAAATGAAAATTTTAATTTTTTTTATGTAAATCAAGATTATAATTTAAAATATTTTTTTTTTATGCAAATTAAAATCAATTTTTTTTATTAATTAATTTTAAAAGTTTATTTTACAACTATTTACTTTAAGTCATAAAGCTAGTCTATTATTATCATTCTGTCTTCCCTCTTTCCAACCCCTGCCTATATTATTAACTATTTATCTATACTATTAACTATTTATCTATACATCTTGAAGTTTTTCTAGAAAAGAAATTTCATGTCCTCCACTTCCTCCCCATAGCCCCTGCTAGAAGGATATAATTAAATTAAATCAGTTTCTAGTAAATAATTTCCTTCATCTTTTTATATATTGGATATGTAAGAGGTTGCCTCTTCTACTCTATGCATGTTTTTTTTATATATTGAATATGTATGGATATGCAAGAGGTTGCCTCTTCTACTCTATGTATGTTCTTTTTATATATTAAATATGTAAGAGTTGCCTCTTCTACTCTATGTATGTTTACTGCAACTTCTGTTCTATGTATGTTCACTACAACTTGTACAATGTGTGAATCATATAAATAATCATAATACACTTAAGAAAAAACAATACACTAATTTGTTAGATATGTGAGAGTATCATCTTTTACAACTTGTACAATGTGTGAATCATATATTATGTTAGATATGTGAGAGTATGTTAAATAATCATAATACACTTAAAAAAAACAATACACTAATTTGTTAGATATGTGAGAGTATCATCTTTTACTTCATGTTTATTCACTCAACCACATATGTACATATGTAATCATGATCCACTTAAAAACAAATAATAAACTAATGATTAATGATTGGATAGGTCAGAAGTTGCCCTCTTATTCAACCACATATGTACTTAAAAGAAAATAAACTATTAGATATGGATATGTTAGAGGTTTCTTTTTCTATTTTTATGTTAGTTCACTCCAATGTGAAAATAAGAAAATAAACTATTAGATATGGATATGTTAGAGGTTTCTTTTTCTATTTTTATGTTGGTTCACTCCAATGTGAAAATAAACTATTGGATATGGATATGTTAGAGGTTTCCTCTTCTATTTTTTATGTGGGTTCACTCCAATGTGGAATTGTAGAAAATAAATTGGTTGAATAAACTTGTTATATACATTAGGAAGCTGAGCTGTATGGTTGTCACTAAGTCATGCTACATCCAACACCAATATAACTGGAGATCCTGCTAGGCTCTTGGGGAGGGCACTGCTGAAAAATAAATTGCTACATCCAACACCAATATAACTGGAGATCCTGCTAGGCTCTTGGGGAGGGCAGTGCTGAAAAATAAATTATTCAGATTTACATTTAATAGATCCACAAAATCATGAAAGTTTGGAATTAGATGTTTAATAATGATGATATATTAACTGTGAAAACAACAAACTAAATCTAAATTATATGTAGACCTACAGAACCACGGAGGTATCATTAAATTTTTTAACATAATTCAGATTTCACATATGGATAATTCTTTTTTGAAATTTTTGTACATTTTTTAATCGATCCAAATCTTTTAAATAAAATTCCCGAGCAATAAGAACTTTATCTTGTGAGAGCAAACGACTATATTTGATATTTGATATAACTTTTTATTGTAATAGTATAAATGTTTTATTTTTTCGGTTGTTTTCAGATATTTTTTTTAGTTTGATTTTGTTTAAAATTGGGTGATAAATGATTGGATCTGCATATTTTAGTGATTAAGTTTGAATAAATTAAAATTTTCCAAGTTTTTCAACATGCTGAATCCATTTATACATTCAAAAATGCAATTTAAACAACAGAAAATAAGGATTTTGTCCAAATTTACATGACCAAATTCTGACCTAAAAAACAGACAAAATAAAACATTTAGCTTAATACTTTTTTATTACAAACATCTTTCCAAAGTCGGTCGATGCAGAATAACCGAACTCTGATCGAGTTTTTTGGTTCGACACTGAGTCGGAAGAAAGAGTGATACTATTAGTGCAGTAAAGATTCATTCTGTCTGAAACCTAAAAATTATTATATTACTGCATCGCAGCAGTAGGCATTACCGAGATTGGCATTTTCGATGGCGACGCAGAATGGACTTCTGTACAGACATGCTCGCTCTCGCTTTGTACTGTATTTTTAGGTGGCACCCCTCTGTGAAGCCGGCAACGAAACGAACCAGGGTGGGACGTCGGAGCACAAAGGCAAAGTTGACGAGCAGGGGGGGAAGTCGGAATGGGGCCTCTCTCTGAAGCAGCTGCCATTAATTAAATTTAATTCCAACGACAGAGCTTACTCACGTTCGATTCTGAGCTCAAATATCTATCTGCATACAAAACCAGATGTCCATTCCCTTCGATTTTATGGTGAAAAAAGAGCAGATTTGCGTTTGAAATTGATGTGGAACAGACTATTGAGATTTTTTTAAATGTACGCCATGCGGATGGTTATGATTATGATAATAATGGCAGTTAAACTTCAATTTGTTTCTTAAAGCTGCTCCCAGCTCCACATTATTTGTTAGGTGAATTGTTAGAGGGTATTGCAAGCAAAGCTGGAGTTTGGATGTGGACTGAAAACTGTTGAGCAAATGGCCATGGCGGGGCCTTAGTAATTGAAATGGGGCTCTGAGCTCATAATGTCACAAGTGACATACATCCATATTCATATTTTCTTTATAGGAGTTTGGTGGAGTGATGTGGGTAGTAATGTAATTTATTGGTGAGCATCTCAATTATTGTGTGGCTTGGATAATACAGATGGTAGTGGTTGCTTTTCTTCGTATGATGGTTTATTCAATTCTTGCTATCATGTCAATAAGTGGTTGGAAAAAGATCATGCCAACTTGCAAGTCTTAAAAATCAAGTGGACTTGCCTCACTTTACTATGGTTCATCCATCCATGTAAAGCTTATGGTTCTTAGTTATAAGGCTTATGGTTCATAGGTACCATGTTTTACATTGTATGAGGAGTCTAATTTATATATATATATATTTTATTGTAATATATAGGGAGGTATCTAAGAGGAATAATAATAGTTAGGTAGTTATGTATTGGTATGTATGGAGAGTTCATGTGATAGTGTGAATATAATGAAAGTAACAAAGCTTACTAAAAGGTTCACCTACTATAATGTTTCTAGGAGGTTAATGAATGTAAAAAGGCTTACTAGAATGTTCCTTCTCTAAAATGTTCCTAGCAGGTAGATATTACTATATAAAGAAGTATAAGTAATGTAGCAATCAAGCTTGGTGAAGTGTATGGTGATTGTAGCAAACAAGCATTGCTTGAGGAGTATTTCCCTCCTTAAAGAATAATAAATGATGTTACCCTACCTCAAGGGGTTTTTCTACATTTCTATTTTCTTGATTATTTTATGTGAATGCTTTGATTATTATTGAAGTTAAGGGTTTCTCTTCTAGATTATGTTTGCATATACGAGGTACACAACATTTATAACTAACTATGTTCTACTTTCTACATATTTATGTTTGCATTAACACTACCATTTATCGTTTTTATTATTATTGCATTTCATGTGTTTGTACTTCAAGTTAGATAGATGTTCTACTTCCTAGATATAATAGTTGTCATGCACTTCTTAGATACCTATGTTCTAGGTCTTATATATATGTGTTATCATTTATGAACTTTTCACCATTGCAATTACTTCATTGTCATGTACTTCATAGTTACTTATGTCCTACATCCTAGATATTTATATTTCCATCACTAATTACCAGATGACACAATTACCAGATGACACTATTTATTAATTATAGAATTTTGATCATTGCAATTCATCCCTTTTTGTGTTGACACAATGCCAAAAAGGTTATTGAAGTCTAGGAACTTTGGATAGTCATTATAAATATTTATGTTGTTATTAGGATTTATCTATGTTGTATGAGTTCTTAGATTAGGGAAGGGGTGCCTCAAATGGTTATAACACACCTTAATGAGTTGGGGATGATTTTTTTTTTTTTAGAGAATTCCTCACTTTTATACTTAAGCAAAAAATAAGGAAGCTAGTACCTTGCCAATACCATTATGCAAATTTCCACCACTTTCGCAAGTTTCTAGATGGAGGCCGATATTGATGATAGTCTCTTAGGTTTTTTTTTTTTTCTTTCTTTCTTATGCTTATAAATTTTGGATCTTGTAAGATTTTTTCTAGAGGACACAATGTTTTGATCTTTTTTTGCTTTGCTGCTATAAGTCATTATGAGAGATGATAAACAATGCTCAATTTTTTATCTGAGTGTAGTCATGTTCTCTCTTATTTCGCTATACTATGCATTAAGAATGATCCAGATTTATTTTCAGAACAAAATGAAAGCAAAGAAATTACAATGAAATGCTCATGAAAATTGCTAGAAACAGAGAAATACAACAATACTTGATTTCCATTAATGAAAGAATTGTAAAGAGACTGTAAAAATACAAAGTGCAAGACTCGCTAGAATGGTGGCAGCTTTATCTCTGAGAAGAGATGTGATGACTACGCTCATTCGCCAGAAGATTATTACAATGAGGATCTGAAGGCCTTTTTATGATAAACAGGAATGGAAAAACCCTAGACATCCAAAAACCTAACCCTAGGAGATGAAACGCCAAAAGTCAAGTGGGCCTCGTTTGGGTAAGTTAGTACATTAACTTCCTGGGGTTGTAACTTTTGCATACGATCTCCGTTTTAGGTGCATGATAGCTAGCTGGAAAGGTCTTTTCGAGAACTACACATTACGCCATCAAACTTTGACCCTGTTTACAATTTGACTGTGGTGAGCCAAAAAAACATTGTTTAGGGGCCCAAAACGGCCCTGGAAGTACAATAAGATGTGTTGACATGAAAACATACAAAATAAACCAGTTGGATTAGGTGGGAGGCCACCGGTATCCACCTGTAAGATGTGCAGGGATAAAAAAATCCCCAGAAGTGTAGAACCCATAATTACAAAGAAGTACAAAAGAACGTGTTGCACTAAAAACTGACAAGAGGAGCTAGTTGGATTAGGTGGGTTGCCACCAATATCCACTTGGATCAATCCTCCCCCCTTATGAAGCAATGATATCCATTGCATTGAGTGCCCAGGGAAGAGGGGAAAGCATTTTCTAAATTTGAAGCTTGGTGAGCTTCATGCCATGTTGGAGAAGTTGTGCTTCTTGGCTTGTGGAAGACTGTCACAAACCTGTTGTTGGAGGGGTTGAATTTGTTCCACCAACTTGTTGTCTCTGGGTTGGATGGGGCATTGTTTAGGCACCATTATAGGTGAAGAAACACTATCTTCTGTCTCTTCGAAAATCTGTTTTTTTTGGATAGAAGGTGTTGAGGTTGCAATGGTTGTAGTGGCCTTATGATAATCCTTTGAACATTCTATGAAGAGGATGAATTTTGAATTATGAGAGATTACCTTGCGATGTTTTTTTGGTGGGGAAATAGTCAGAACTACCTCTGGTATCCTATAGAGTTGACCTCCTAGAGTAATAATGACACTACACGGTCTAGACTCATAGATAGCATGACGTTTCCACATATATGGTTCGCCCAAAACAACATCACAGACATCAAGAGGGGCAATATCACACACTACCTCATCCTTGAAGGGATGCATGCCATAGGACAAACAACACTGTTGGTTGACGCGAAGATCTTATCCTCGATGAAGCCACCCGATGTTGTCGAAAACCCCAACTGTTTGAGGACCTTAGCTGAGATGAGGTTATTTTTGTTGTCGTTGTCAAAAATTAAATGCAATGGGGTCCCCTTCACTCACATCTGTGAATGGAGGAGGCGCTCCCCCTCTTCAGGATCTACTAGTTCTTCTAGCTAAATTGTTGTGGTCGCGACAATAGTAGTGGGGTCTACGTTAATGATCTGTCTGTTTTCAATATTTTCTGGATCGAATTCTGAATCAGGGTTCGACTCCATGTCTTTGACCTCGACTACCAATGATTATTTCGAGCGACATTCATTGGTGTTGTGCCAGGGGATTTTGTGGAAGTCACACCACTTCCTAGTGTCATTCTTCGTCTTTTCTTTACCCTTTTTGTCCCATGCCTTGGAGTGGTTGTTGGTTAGGGTCTTCTTTACCGTTCCTTGGTTGTTGCAGATTTGCAGACCCGAATTCCCATTTTTTCTGGTGCCTAAATTTTTTCTCTATTTTGACAGCATATCGATAGGAAACTCCCAATGATGAGATGTTTAGGAAATCCATTTCGGTTTGGATGTACCTATGCAGAGCCCCACGATATTTCAGAACCACATGTCCCTCAAAGTCTTTGATACCCAACTTGGTGCGCAAGGTATGGAAAGTATTTGTGAACTCCAACACTGTTTGGCTCTTCTCTTGCCGTAGTGTGGTCCATCTCATGTACTGGTATTCATAGTTATCAACATGATAGTACTATTCTTTGACCACATCCACAAAAAATTCCCAAGTGGGCTCGACCCCATAAATTCCATATCCCTCTGTGGAACTTTGCTCCCAGTAAGTTTCCCACCAATGTTTGACATGGTGGAGAGCCTTGAGGAGTGCGAAGGTGATCTTTTCCTCGTCGGAAATTTTTTGAACAAAGAAATAACCTTGTAATAGATTTAACCATTTTTCTAGGGCATCCACATCTATCTGACCTTCAAATATGGGAATATTAAAATTAACTTGTACATTGAAGGGAGAGGTTCCTCTAAAATGGCTGCTTGATGACGATGCAAATGTTCCTATCGATAGGCGTTGGAGAATGTGTGCAAAATTCTCCATCATTTCATCCCTCTGTCATGTGAGAGCTTGCTCAAGAAACAAGTTAATCAAATCTTCTTCTCTACTGTCTTTATTTTATGCCACCATCGAGGGTTTCTTGGGCGTGCGAGAGTGATTGTCCTCAAGAGAGACAAACTCGAGACCCAACTGGCTATACTCGGACCTCGTCGGAGACATGACCTGAAAAATGATCATGAGAATCCTTCTCTGATACCACTGATCCAGATTTATTTTCAGAACGAAATGAAAGCATAGAAATTACAATGAAATGCTCATGAAAATTGCCAGAAACAGAGAAATACAACAATACTTGATTTATATTAATGAAAGAATTGTAAAGAGACTATAAAAATATAGAGTGCAAGACTCGCTAGAATGGTGGCAACTTTATCTCTGAGAAGAGATGTGACGGCTATGCTCATTTGCCAGAATATGATTACAATGAGGCTCTGAAGGCCTTTTTATGATAAACAAGAATGCCAAAACCCTAGACATCCGAAAACCTAACCCTAGGAGATGAAACACCAAAAGTCATTTGGGCCATGTTTGGGTAAGTTAGTACATTAACTTCATGGGGTAGTAACTTTTGCATACGATCTCTGTTTTAGGCACGTGATAGCTCGTTGGAAAGGTCTTTTCGAGAACTATGCATTAATCATCAAACTTTGACTTTGTCTACAGTTTGAATTTGGCGAGCCGAAAAAACATTGTTTAGGGGCCCAAAATGACCCTGGAAGTACAACAAGATGTGCTGACATGAAAACATACAAAATAAGCCAGTTGGATTAGGTGGGAGGCCACTAGTATCCACCTAGAAGATGTGTAGGGCTTTAGAAAACCCTGAAAGTATAGAACCCACAATTATAAAGAAGTACAGAAGAATGCGTTGCACTAAAAACTGACAAGAGGAGCCAGTTGGATTAGGTGGGTGGCCACCAATATCCACCTGGATCAAAGAACCTAAGAAATGTGATTTTCATTCTCACTATGATTATAAATTGCAAGTTTTTCCATGGAATATATACATATATATTCTCAATAAAACCTCATAGGGAAATCTAAGAGATACCTCCCCACATTCATGGATGAAACTATAGTAAACCTATTGGCATAGACTATTGTGCCTCACCCAGGGGAATGCAAACTTGCCACCTACCAACATATAACCAACCAAATTCTCAACAACATTGGTAATAATCGATTGAGCTACCCCTTAGGTTGGATGTGTGTGTGTATCCCAAAGGTTAGTTTGATTGGTGGATGTTTTTGTGTCAAAAGTCAGTGAAGTCTCAAGCTCAAATCTCATTGGGTCCCTTGAGGTTACCAACTGGTATTTCGATTGGTGGTTACTATTGTCCTCCAATTGGAAAATCAAGGAAGAGGTGGGGAATCCATGAGGGGTTTGCAAGGTACCATCATCCTTGATTGGAATGTTTAATTTGTAGTGAGGGACATAGTGTCTCTAGAAAAAAATAGCCCCACGGGTATCTCGATTAGTAGTTTCTCTTCTTCTAAGTCCATAGATGTCTTGAAATCAAATCTCATTAGGTCCTTTGGGGTTACCATCTACCCATGCATTTGGTGGTCTATATTCCTTCTATCTGGAAATTATGGGGAAGAAGGGCGAGAGATCCATTATGGTTGTCATGGTACCAATGCCCCAATTTTTTTCTTAAGTGTGTGAAGGTGAGGTGAAATTATTTACTTAGAATCTCTCTCTCTCTCTCTCTCTCTCTCTCTCTCTCTCTCTCTACACACACAAACAAACACAATTTATTTCCAAGGAAAAATGTGTGGGATCCCCCACTCTTCCTTAGAATAATTGGATGGAGGCTGCTCAACTTCCAACCACAATGGTTATTGTGAAAGTTTTAAACCTATGCTAGTGAAACAATGCATACTGATTCTTAAGAAAAATAGAAATAAAAACAATGGGGCACACACAATACACAAATATTTACCCTAAAAACCTTTAACTAGGAAAACTAGCCTAACTAAGAGTCACACCTTTATTTTCTTCATTGTATTAACTTGATCATTCAAAATACAATATTTAGGTATTTCACATCATCCAAAACCCTAATATGTTAACCTTAATTAGATTACAACTGTATCCCATTAACCGAGATTAGATTACAATGCGACAAAAAACCATTAGCCAAAAAAACACAAAAATAGGCAAAAAATAGACCCCCCACAAAAACATTTGGGGTGTTGCCATAAAATTTGCTAGGTTGGGGATATTTCTCCTCCATGTAAACCATCTTGGTCAATGTGGTGGGTGGTGGAGGGTGGGATACCCCCTTACCAACTAGTGATATTATTGGATTTGTGCTTCATGCATTCCAAATGAAAATATTATAACACATCTTCAGTATTCTCCCACTTGTTGTTTTCTTTACAAAATGGGGGGCCTGTGATTTATAAGGTCATAGGTTCAAGGAAGAAATACCCATTGCTTCTCTATACCAAGAGAACTTCTTAGTACTAATAGACTTTATCAATGAGTCTACAACATTCTTCAAGGTGTTAACCTTCTCTAATAACACCTTCTTGTCTTCAATTTATGTCTCTCACAAAGTGGTATTGCACAACAATATCCTTTTTCTTAGAATGATAAGCATGGTTCTTTGCCAGAAATTTTGCACTTTGAATGTCGCTTGCTAACCTTATATCTTGATATACAAACCCAATACTTGGATACAATCTTTGCAACCTTGCAACTTCCTTACTTACATGGGTGGTTGCAATATATTTATAATCTATATTTGAAAGTGAAACTACAACCTATTTGTTTCTCATCCAAATGATTTCTCCTCCAAATAGGTTAAACACATAACCACTTGTAGGTAGTCGATGATAAATATCTCTAACCTAGTTTGCATAAAAAAAAACCCTATATTCTATTGTTAAGTTTTTACTGTTGTCATTAGGTTATTTCAAAATTACATGAGCATTAAATGCATTTCCAAAACAACAACATAAAGAGGATCAATGAAAGAAACACAATCACAAGGTACACAACATTTTATCCCGGGAAACCCTCATGGGGGAGAAAACCCAACAAAAACTTCCTCAATAACATATTGCCAATACACTGCCAAGAGTAAGACCAAAACACCAAGAATAAACTAAGACCGAGCATGTGCCTCTCTTCTCCTTCCTCCTGCAACTAAAACTGCCTTCAAGATATGTGCACTAAATGAGTGAGTGTGAGTGCGTACAAGTGAGTCACCATCCTCACATATAAATACTAGTTGAGGGGACGCTAGGGTTATGTCTCTTCACTTAGTAGGGTTGAATTCTTCTAGAAGTGGTTAAAATCACTTTATAAACACTAGGGGGCGACTTTACAAATACCACCATTTAAATATGGTTTGACCAATCCAAAAAATGGGATTTGATCTTATACAAGACCTGACACGATCAATCCGCAAAAGGGGAATTGATCTATACGATAATAACTCAAATATAAATAGAATATTCTTTGAAGTTACAATATTTCAACACTCCCCCTTAACGAGAAGGGTATTCTACTGACATGGCCCAATACAACATCATCAAGAGAAGGAGAGGGTAGCATCATCATCAACATCTAGAACACTGACGGGCACATCAATAAATCATTGGAAGTTTTTCTCATCATCGTTCACAGCATGGAGTTGGAATATCATCATCATCAGCCTGAAGTTGAAACAAGGACATCAATAACATGAAGCTAGAAAAACAAAATCATCAACAAGACGAGGCTGGAACACCAACATCATCATCATGTGGAAACATAATGAAGGAGGTGCATAAATAACAACATTTGTGGTACTTTGACGTACCATCTTTACCGGACCTTCGAGATCTTCCCAGGAATCATAAGATTCCCTAAGGTATAAAATCCAAAAAAGATAGCACGTGGTACTTTGACAGACCGTCCTTACCAGACCTTCGGGATCTGGCCAAGAATCATAATATTTCCTAGTATATAAAATCCTAACGGCTCTACCACTATTGACCACAACTGGCATATACATGCACAGGTACTCTGATAGACCGTCCTTACAGGACCTTCGAGATATGACCATGGATGATCAATCCCCTAGGATATAAAATCCTAATGGAGCTACCCGTTGTTGCTTAGTATACCATAGTATCACCAACATCACTCCCCCTTTCAAGGGAGGTCCTTTCAGACTACACCAAGCTTGTCCTTGAAGTACTCAAACTTCACACGAGATAGAGGCTTGGTCAACACATCTGCAACCTGCTCATCTGTGCCAACATATTCGAGCTTTACAACTCCCCTCTGCACCATATCACGAATGTAGTGATACTGGATCTCTATGTGCTTCAACTTATCATGGAACACTGGGTTCTCTTTTATTTTTATACAACTCTAGTTATCACTTAAAATCAAGGTGGCTTCCATCTCCAGATCGAACAAACCTGTCAACAACTTATGAAGCCATATGTCTTCAAAACTGGCAGAACATGCTGCGATGTATTCCGCTTATGTCATGCTGAAAGAAATATTGGATTACTTCATGCTTTTCCATGAAGTCATGGAAAACCCCAAACAAAAACAACATCCTAAAGTGCTCTTCATGTTTGAAGCACTTCCAACCCAATCTGAATCAGTATAACCATATAGTCTAAAGTCATGATATCCAGTATAATAGAGACCGTAATCCAACATACCCTTAAGGTATCTCATCACATGATTTGCAGCTACAAGGTGTAAACATCTGGGATCCACCAAATACTGACTCAAGGTGTTCACAACAAAGCATATATTTGGCCTGGTATTCGTCAGATACATCAATGATCCAATAATCCATTTATATAGAGTAACATCAACCAACTCCAACAAAGTATCAACTAGGTGATTCAAATTTGTTTCCATGGGTGTGTTCATGGATTTACATTCCAACATGTCAAATCTCTTCAGTATTTCAACTGCATACTTCCCTTGGTTAAGGAAGATCTTCTATGGGATCTTCCAAACTTCAAGGCCTAAGAAATAATGCATCGAGCCTAGATATTTCATCTCAAACTTTGTAACAATCTTATTCTTGCAATCTGTGATGAGATTTTCTTCTCCAGTCAAGAATAAATCATCCACATATAGTATCAATATGACTGGATCATCATTCATAACCTTGAATTAAAGTTTATAATAATCTTTACTCTTGGTAAATACCAAGATTGTTAGGAAACTATCAATTATGCCATTACCAAGCTCTAGGATCTTGCTTTAACTCGGAAAGAGCTTTCTTCAACTTGCAGACATGAGTCTTTCTATATTCAACTTCAAACCCTTGTGGTTGTTCTATATACACTTATTCTTCAATAACAAAATTTAAGAAAATTGTTTTCACATCCATCTGGTGTAACTTCCACTTCATTTTAGCTGCAAGAGTTATGATGGTTCTGATAGAAGTGTATCTGGATACAAGAGAAAATGTTTCTTCATAGTCAATACCTTCCTTTTGAGAAAAACCATGAGCCACAAATATTACCTTATGTTTTTCAATACTTTCGCCTGCTGCCTGTTTTATTTTGTATATCCACTTGGAATATACTACATCTTTGTTCCTTGGTTTGGGAACTACTTCCCATACATCATTATTTATAATGGATTGGTATTCTTCTTTCATGGCGTCCATCCATTCTTTCTACTGAATGAATTCTTCAAAGAAAGTAGGTTCCTTTTCTACGAGATCACACATCAAGGCCATATAGTTGGAGAATGACTTAGGTTTCTTGCTTTGTTTCATGGTTTCTTCTGGGGCACCATACTTCTCTGCATCTTGAATAAGTTCTCTTTCCCACGTTGACTTTCTCTTGTGAGATATTTTCATACAAGGAGGTTATTGAGATTCTATCATATCATGATCTTCTGGAATCTCATCATCAGGAGTAACTATAACTTCCTTCTCAGGTTCTGCAACTCTGGGAGCTACAAGTTCTTCTTCATATACTTCTTCAAGCTGACATTTCCTTGATCTTTTGAGTGTTGCATCTTCATCAATGGTTACATCTCTTTTGATCTCAATATGATGGTAACCTTGTATGTATATTCTGAAGGCCTTGGATACCTCACAGTATCCAAAAAATATTCCCTTCTTTCCCGAAGGATCCAACTTAGTTCTCTTTTCTTTTGGAATGTGTACAAATACTAGAAAACCAAATATTTTGGATGGATTACTTCTGGCTTCTTTTTGGTGAACATTTATTTGGGAGTTTTGAATCCAAGTGTACTATGGGATAATCTGTTTTGGACAGATACTGTTGTTCTTGATGCTTCATCCCATAAGTGCATTGGAAGATCTTGATCGTGAATCATAGTCTTTACAACTTCCATAATCATTCTATTATTTCTTTGTGCTACACCATTTTGTTGAGGATTATAGTGAGTGGTGAGATCCCTATTAATCTCAACATCTTTTCAAAATCTTCCAAATTCATTTGAAGTGTACTCTCCTCCATTGTCTGACCCGAGTATCTTAATTTTCCTTTCGGAGAGGTTTTCTACCAAGGCTTTGAATTCCTTGAACTTTCCAAGTACTTCATCTTTTGACTTCAAGAAATAAACACAAGTCTTACGAGAGTAATCATCAATAAAGGATACATAGTATACATACCCACTTAGAGAGGTTGATGTCATTGGACCACATACATCTGAGTGGATAAGCTCTAAGATTCCTTATGATTTGCTTTCTCTCTTTGGAAAGGGATTATTTATGTTCTTTCCTTGTGCACATCCCTTACATACACCTTCATGGTCAATCTCTAATTCTGGTAAACCTATAACTACCTTTCTTACATATGGTAAGGCTTTGTAGTTGATGTGAGCTAGTCTTCTATGTCAAAGTTCACAAGGACTTTCAATAGAGTGAGTTAAGGCTACATCTGAGTAACCTTTTAACTTGTACAACCCACCTTCTGTTCCAATAACAACTGGATATTCTATAGTTTTTCCTTTAGGACACATAATAAATTCACCATCTATGAATGCAACCTTGAAACCTTTCTTATTTAGAGATGAGATAGAAAGTAAGTTCTTTTTCAAACCTGGTACATAAATTACATCCTCCATTCTCATCGGAGTTCCTGAATCAAGTTTGTAGGTGGAGTCTACTATTCCTTTGATAGGGTACTGATAATCGTCTCCAAGTGAAACTTTATGGGGGAAGTCCTTTTCTGTAAGTCTAGAGAGAATATCTTTCTAACTTGTCATGTGCTTAGAGGCACCACTATCTATGAGCCAAGTATTCTTTCCATGTGTCACAGATCACGAGAGGGATGAAAACAAAACATAATATTCAATATCTTCTTTAGTTAAGTTCTTGGGCGGCTCATCATCTTCAGCTGCATGGGCATGATGTCTTTTGTTATTTCTCCTCTTCTATTCTTCCCTTCTAGTAGGATAGTTCTTAGCGATGTGTCCCATCTTATCACAATGATAACATTGATATGAGGATAATTTTTTTCCCTTTCTTTGATCCTTATGATATTTCTGGAATCTCTTTGGAGAGTGAGATTCTTTATGAAAGTGGGTCTCCTTTTGAAAATGAAAATTTTTCTTCCCATGCTTAGCATGAGTATCTAGGGCTTGATCTTCATCTCTTAATAGGATGACTTCTCGGTTGGCCACTCTTGCTTCTTCTTGAACACATTCTTCCCATAAACTGTCGAATTGGAGTTTCTCTTCTCTTGCACAAATAGTTTGGATGAAGGAATACCAAGGCCTTGTGAGACCATTGAGAATTTTCATTATGATTTCATCTTCATCCAAGTTGTCACCAATTTCCTCTAACTTTTCCTTGAATTGGGAAACCCTATAGAAATAGTCTTGAACTTTTTCTCCTTTTTTCATCTTCGTATTCTTGAGTTGGGTTCTCAAGTTCATCTTTCGGTTGATGTTCTTTCCTTCATACATTCTAGTTAGGGCATCAAACATGTTCTTTGGAGTATTCTTAAAAGACACTTGAGGGATCAAGTGGTCTTTAATGGAATCTGCAATTATTCTTTTGGCCTCAATCATATCCTTCTTGTACTTCTATTTGGATGCATTTTCTTCAGGTTCCAGTACATTTTATTTTATGAATTTTGCAAGGTCATTCTCTTCAAGAATGAGTCCAATTATGTACTTCTAGGCCCAAAAATTTTACACGCCTTCTAACTTGTCAACAAGCTTGGTGGTTGCAAACATCTTGACCTGGAGCTAAGAAAATGGCCAGAAAATGAAAGTGCTCAAAAATTGAAACTAAGCTTACCAGGAGATGTGCTTGACTGAGGTGAGTTTGCTGGAGCTGGTTGTTTTAGAAAAATCAAAGTTTTACCCCTTTAAACTTGACCTGCTCAATTATGGATTGGTACTTCTGGTACTAGTTTTGGTTTTTTGGTACCGATCAAAACTAGGGTTTGACTTTTCAGAGAAATTGGCCACTGGAAAAGTTCACTCAAGATGCCAAAAGATGTGCTAGGGCAGGGTGTACTTCCCAAGATAGTTTTTGGTCAAAAATTCCTCTTTAGTAGAAATCCCTAATTTTCTTGTACGACAACAATGACGTCTAGATACCCGGTGAAAGATGCTCTATTTAGTCAAGCTCTGATACCATGTTAAGTTTTTACTTTTGTTATTAGGTTATTTCCAAATTACATGAGCATTAAATGCATTTCCAAAACAAAAACATAAAGAGTATCACTTAAAGAAACATAATCACAAGGTACACAACATTTTATCCTTGGAAAACCTCATGGGGGAGAAAACCCAACAAAAACTTCCTCAATAACAGATTTCCAATACAATTCCAAGACTAAGACCAAAACACCAAGAATAAACTAAGACTGATCATGCGCCTCTCTTATCCTTCCTCCTGCAACTGCAACTACCTTCAAGATATGCACACTAGATGAGTGAGTGTGAGTGTGTACAAGTGAGGCACCGTCCTCACATATAAATACTAGTTGAGGAGACACTAGACTTATGTCTCTTCACTTAGTAGGGTCAAATTCTTCTAGAAGTGGTTAAAACCACTTTGTAAACATTAGGGGCCGAATTTAAAAATACCACCATATAAATATGGGTGGGCCAATCCACAAAAGGGGATTTTATCTTCTACAAGACCCAACATGATGAATCCGCAAAAGGGGATTTGATCTATAAGATAATAACTCAAATATAATTAGAACATTCTTTGATGTTACAATATTTCAACATCTATCACTCTATTTGGTCCAAGTCTTCCTTGGTAGTATATTGCATAATTTGTAGTTCCACACAAATACTTAAAGACTCTCTTTATAGAATTCCAATGCTCCTTCCCTAGTTTTGACATATATCTACTCAAATCTCCCACTACATGGACACTATATGGTTTAGTGCAGACCATAGCATACATCAAAATACTAGCAACACTAGCATAGGTAACATGGGACATGCTCTATGCATCTTCCTATGTGTTCAGACACTATTCTATAGATAACTTTGCTCCTACAAGAATAGTAACCTTGACCTATTTAGATTCCCCCATATTCAATCTTTTCAAAATTGTCTCAACATACTTCCTCTAGTTTAACCTAAGTTGCATGTTTTCATGATCTATTTTAATCTCCATACCCAAAATAAATTTTGTAGCACCAAGATCCTTCATGTCAAACTTAGAGGATAATTGAGACTTTCCTCCTTGATGATATCCTTTTTGTTTCCAATTAGAAACATATCATCAACATATAATACTACATAAATAAAGTGATCACCAACCTACTTGGAATACAAACAATGGCTAGCCTTGCTTCTAAAAAATCATAGTTCTAGTATGTAAGTATTAAAGTTTTGATACCACATTCTTGGGGTTTGCTTTAGGCCATATAATGACTTTTTCATCTTACAAACCAACTCCTTCTTACCCTTCACTATGAACTCTTTTAGATTTTTCATGCAGATTTCTTCTTCTAGGTTCCCATGAAGGAATTTTGTCTTTAAATACATTTTTTCTACTTCAAGATCAATTATTCCAGCAAGAGACAATAGAAATCTAATGGAACACAATTTTTCAATAGGAGAGACAATCTCACCAAAGTCAATTCCCTCCATCTAGGAATATCGTTTTTCTACTAGGCGAGTCTTGTAATTCTCCATTTCACCATATGTATTGAACTTATTCTTGAACACACATTTGATACCAATAGGTTTTCTTCCATTGGGAAACTTGATCAATTCCCATGCCTAATTTTTGTCCAATACCTCCATTTCTTATATGATGGCCTTCTTTCATAGTTTACCTTCCCTAGAATCATCTGCCTCTCTAACAACCATAAGATCATATGCAATAGTAGATAAAACAAAGGAATAATGAAAATCAAGTGGACTGTACCTTTATGTTTTCCTTCTCACTGAAATCGATCTCCTTAAGATTAGGGTTTGTAGTTCCTCCTCCTCATTTGGTTCATTTGACTCAACTTCATTTATTGAGTTAGATTCTCCATGCTCCAACACAAACTTTGTTTTTTTTTGGTTCTCCTTCTCTTGGTTCATCTTCATTCTTGGAAGTACTTTTAACTTATGTGAAGATCAAATCATGAATATAAACACTCTTCCTTATTATTGGATTCAAAATTTTGTATCCTTTTACTCCATGTTTATAACCAATAAGGATACATTTCTTTGATTTATTGTATAACTTGATCCTTTTCTCCTTTGTAACATGCACATAAGCATCATAGCCAAAAAAATTGAGATGTACATGAGAGGGTTTCTTATTAGTCCATACCTCATGAGGAGTTTTATAAACTAGTGTTGATGTAGGTGTTTGGTTGATCAAATAACATGTAGTATCTATTTCCTTTGCCTAGATTTTTTGTTTTATGACTAGACCACTAAGCATACTTCCTTCCTTTTCCATTAGCATATTTTTCATCCTTTTGCAACTTTGTTTTATTGATGTGTGTATGGAGTTGTATTTTTTTGTGCTATTCCACATTGTTCACATAATTACTCAATATATTTCCCATAGAACTCTCCTCCATTATCAACCCTTGCTATGATCCTAAATCCTATAAATTGAATAAAAAACAATGATATTAAGAAATTCTCCACACTTTATTAATATTAAAACCCTTAAGGTAGGGAAACACCTTACAGTTGATCATTTTATGGAAGGAATCCACTCCTATTCACTTGCCTCTTAAGGTTGGGAAACCTCTCAATGAGATAAGATCCAAATAAAATATTATCCACACCCTTCATAAGGAAAACTCCATCATTTTTAATAACTAATAAGAGAACCCTAATCATAACAACCTCCTAAAT
>ML837289.1:0-31505 GCA_009831015.1 Picea engelmannii | reverse complement strand
TTGAAGCTTGCATAGTCGGAAGCAAAGGCTAATGTTTTTATTTTGTGCATTTTCTTCCTTGCATTTTGTCCATGTTTTAAAAAAATTCCAAATGGAGGAAAACACTTCTCCATCTCCTCATTCTGAAATGAGACCAACTACAACTCTACCACAATCCACTAAAAATGCAAGTTCCATCAACCCGAAGAAGCCCTTGTTTTACACTTTTTCAAAAAGATCACCCAAAACAAGAAGAAAACCAATGATGGTTTGTAGGAATGGATTTGCAACCTATGTTCTTGTACATTTAAGGGAATCTACAATATATTACACCACCATCTTTGGGTATAATCGGGGATGGAGTAAAGGCATGCACTTGCTCATTAGAAAAAAAATTGAAATGACTAAACTTCACATGGTTGCCACGAGTGGCACTATAGAGAGTGAGACAAATGTGGACACTCCACTCATCTTTAAAATCCTCGGAGTTGTAGGAGAAGATACCTGACAAAAAGAAACCAATGATAGTGATCAATTTGAATAATCGAGGGTTTCTACTAATACTGTTTCATCTGATAAAGTTGTTGTAATAGAAATGTTCAATGCATAATGTAAGGAGGAGAAAGAGGATGCAATTTTTGAATTTGTCTTTTCTAATGGGATATCATTGAATGGCACTTGTTCTCCTCTCTACAAATATATGGTGAAGAAAATCATCGTTGTAGGCCCAAGACAACATTGTTAGACATGGGGTCTCAGAGATGTAAGGATTGTGGAAGACCTTAGGAAATCATGGGTTATTTCCAAGTGTTCAATCAACATGGATGGTTGGAGAAATATTCAAAAACAACCTTTGATGAACATCCTTGTCACCTCCCCAAAGGGCCCTATTTCTTAAGGGAAATTGATTGTACTAGAAAGATGAAGGATGCAACATGCTATATCGAGGTATTGAGGGATGTAATAAAAGAGATTGGTCCTACAAATGTAGTTCAAGTTATCCCAAATGACAAACCAAATTATAGGTTTGTAAAGTAGGTATAAGCATCTATTTTGGAATCCTTAATGTGTTCATTTTTTAAATAATGCACTCAAAGACATTGTCAGAATTTATTGGATCGCCTGCATAAATTTGGATGGAAGAGAGGCATACATTCATTTGCAACCACCATTCCTCTCTAGCTATTTACAAGATGTATACAAAAAACGAGTTCTTGAAACCAACAAATACAAGTATGCCACCTACTTCATTCTTCTTGAGCATATGGTAGAGGTGTAGCAGGCCTTGAAATATGATGTTATTAGTCATGAGTGGTCTACATGGGGGGAATCCAAAACATATTAGGGAAAGAAGGTAAGAGAAATTGTGTTCATTGATGATTGGTGGGTTGAAGTGAAATACAAAATCTCTTTTACATATCCAATAGAGAAGATGGTCAAGTGTGCGGATTCAAATTCTCTTATCCTTGGGGAAATATATGAGTCAATTGATAGCAATAAAAAAAATCAAGTTCATATCTTTCATAGGGACCCCTCTTTGAAGTTAATTAAAGAAGTCCAAAGGTTGATAGAAAATAGATGGAACAAGTTGAACACACATCTTTGTATAATTTCTTATGCACTTAATCCGAAGTGGTATGTGGAGAGGGTAGGAAAATTTGTACCAATAGATGATCCTAAGGTGAAACAAGGGTTTATTCAAACCATAAAAAAATATGTATACGCCTAAAGAAGAAATCATACTTTGAGGGTGATTTATTGATTTTGCATTGCTCACTAGCCCTACTATCTCTAATGTTGTAAAGGAGGATTTGCAAGGTATAACATAATTATCCGCACTTTCCTAGTTTAGGATCAAAGGATGTTAAGACTTGGAAAAGCTCTAATGATTGGGGGTTTTCAGGGAACCTGCATATGAGAACCAATTAGATACCATGATATCAATGTAAATTCATATTGCAATAAATCTTGACAAGTTAATTTGGAAAATCAATTCTTTTTTCGGAGAGTTTAAACTCATAGTAACAGAATTTGGTTGAATCAGGCCATTTTGGTAAAGAAATTTGGCCAAATCCCCTTCCAAATTTAGATTCGATTAAGTCATAAATAAAACCCAACAACAGCGAGAATGGAGTCGCTCTTCCTCTTGTACGTGAAGGCTAGGGTTTAACCTTGGTCGCTCGTTTCCTTTGCACGAGCTGAGTTTGTTTCCCTTATCCCTCTTCCTCGTCAGCCATGGTCGCAGCTTCAACCATTTCTGCAGGTGCCTAGGTAGTGGAGCCATTCCTTCCATCTTTGTGTCTAGCCCAGTTTTTGTTTTGGAGTCTAGTGCCTCTTTTCGAGATGTTGTTCAGTGGGTGTCTGCTCCTTCTTTGTCTCTTCTGGTTCAAGAAGCCCCTCCCCTGGTCATTCCCATGGGACAAGATGCTAAACAAGAGGAAGAATACTACAGATCTGTGAGTTTGGTTTTTCCTTTTAATGGTTTTTGGCCAATGTTAGTTGATCTCAATAGTTGGATCATGATTACCTAGATCCCTATTATACAGTAACAAACTTTCATTCATCGTTGTGTTAAAGGATTCTTTATTGTTGATTTCGACATTAAGGAGTATCGGGATCTGATTCTCAACTCAGGTCTATGGTTTTCGAGTAACTCAGGTTTTGGCATGAAACCTTGGACTTCTTCTTTCAATCCATCTACTGCCATTCTCTCTTCAACTCCTGTTTGGGTGAGGCTTCCCAACCTTCCCTTGTATTTTTTTGGGTTTACCCTCTCTTGAAGCCATTAGTTCAGCTTTGGGAAAGTTCCACTTTGCATGTCGTGAAATATGGGGTTATGTAACATATTTTCTTCTCTTGCAATTGTCTTAGCTTCTTCCTGCTTACAATCAAAGACAATGACAAACTTTTCAATCATATGGGGTTATGTAACATGTTTAATAGAGTGTAAAGTTAAAATTTTAAAAGTATTAATATTTTATTGAATATTTTTTTACCTAGGAAGAAAAGCTTAATTTTATTCATCCAAAGAGAACCAAATTACATTTTAAGTGTGCCTGAAGCAAGCCCCAATCAAGAGTAAAGAGAGCAGAAAAAAGTTTCCTAAGAGGGCCCAGAGCTAGCTACTAAGACACTGAGTACAGTTACAAAAATATGAACTAGGAAACACCCTAAAACTAAAGGAAAGAAGCCAGAAATTGCACGTCTAAGGAAGGACCTCAAAATGTTTCTCCAGATCCACATCAACACTGTGTGCCCAAAAGATGGACCTCAAAGTTTTGATCCAACTCTACAAAAAAACACTGCACGCCCAAAAAATTGACCTCAAATCTCTGACCCAACCACCGAAAAGAAGCAGAAACCCCAACAACCGCTACAAGATCCTCTCATGGGAAGGCGCAGCCACTGAACAACCAAGTGAGGACAGAACCAACAACACTCCATTTAGCATGCACCAGGTCGATTCGATGGGGGCGGAGGATAGGTGTGAAAGAAACGAACAAACACATCCACATCAAGGACACGGGCCGCACAAACAGACCCAAAGGCGGTGCACTAGATCCACCCAAGATCATATAACATCGTAGGAAAGAGAGGAATGCGGGGCACCAGCGGAAAAGAACTAAAACCAGATCCACCCATGAGGGGCAGCACCACAGCAATAGAGAACCTCTGAGGATCAAACAAGCCCAAGAAAAGGCAAAGGAGAAACATGTTGGCAGGAAGAGAGGCGCCCACAAGAATACCAAGCACCTGCGGCAAGGGATGCGGCTCTGAATATTTGTTATTTACAGTTAAAAAATAAAAATGTTAAAGTTTAAATGAATCCCTTGTTGAAGTCAATAAGTTCATGACATTAGTTAACAAGGGCAGCACGCTGCATGTACTGCCTCCGAAAACTTTACTTGTTAGTGTCTACACGGCTTATATAAATAATATTCAGACATTTCCTTAGTCATTCGAAAAGAATGCAGATCTGTACTTCCCATGATCTTTATAATAATTAAAAAAGTAAAAACATCTCAATGTTTCTTATTTTTTAAAATATGACTTAAAAGTTTAAAAATTACTACATACAAATTTCTATAAAATTATACTAAAAGATTAAAAAATGTTAATAAATGTAAAATTATTGAAATTAAAAAATTAAAAAAATATTAAGAAATGTAAAATTATTGAAATTTTAATAAGTGTTAAAAAGTTGACATTTAAAATTTAAATTTTTACCTCATTTGAAAAAACAATACAATATTAGATTTTAACATATATTATAATACAATATTGCATTACATTATATTAGTTTTTTTGTGGTCTTGTCTTTTCTCATTAATTTAAGGTTTCAAAATACGTGAAGGTTGCAATAACACTATCAAGTTATTGACCAATGAAAAGTTAAAAAAATACTATTTTTGTTTTTTAAAAAAATAAATTTTTTTAATTGTTATGTTGAACATTTAAATTGATATAAATTTTTCAAGTCAACACAAAACTAATATGAAATTCAATGCTAACTCGTTGCTATATACTACCTTCGGCAGTACAATAATGGTCTAAATAATTTCAAAGCATGGATGTGCAAAATTTGTGCCAATATTTTACAAGACATAGTCAAAAGAGCATGTCATCATCTATTAGACATCCATGGGTCTAGAATGAAGGTTGCAATTGTTCAAATGAACAAAAAACTTAAATCGCCCAAGGTTACATCACTTGTACCTTTAAAATCTTATTATTAATTTTTAAATTTTATGAATTTAGAGCCTAAACTATGTAGTATGACTCATGAGCTATCAAACTATAATGTTGTAATTTTGTAACTTGTTTAAAGTTTTGGACCTTTGGGCATACTAATTAATAATATAACATATTATAATATTTTGATTTTATAATTTTTATTATATATTTAGCATTTGTTTATTTATAAAAGTTGGTATTTATGTAGTAAAGTAGTTTTATTTCATTATTCATTTTCCATTAGTGAGGAGAGAGGAGTTTTCCACCAGTGGACAAGGTTCAATTTTAGTGAGGAATTTTTCAAGAGTCACGGGGTCACCTTGAGGTAGCAGTCGAATGTGTGGTTGAAACCATAGAAATTATATTAAATCTTCTTGTGGCTTGTGCCTAAATAAGTGGATTAAATCTCACTCGTACGTCCTTCAACTTAAATTAACCCAAGGTTTAGCTCAATCAATTGAACTATTACCCCAGGCCATGTTTGCAAGTGTGTGTATATTTCCACAATTAACCATAATGTATGAGCTTGAGCTTTCTAGAAAACACTATGTCAAAAGTTTTGAAACATCCAACGTTTCAAGTCAACACTCCACCCATCATCTTAGAGCTTCAATTTTCCTTGATGATCGGTGGAGTGTCCACTCGAAACGTTGGATGTTTCAAAACTTCTAACACAATGTTTTCCAGAAATCTCAAGTCCAAGCCATGTTGTCGACATGGAGGATATAAGTCAAAGGTTTAAATCCCATCAAGTCCCTCAAGCTTACCATCCTATTGGAGATGTGTTATATTCTTTGCATGTTAACTATGCCAGACAAAAATCCAACGATATCGCAATTTTTTTGAGGGAGGAGTAGCCCTAGCCCGTTGAGGTTTGGGGTAGTGCCCTGATTATGTTTTGGGGGGGGTCCATTTTTGGTCTATTTTTACTTTTTTTTGTGTGTTTTGGGCCAATGGTTTCTCAACCCATTGTAATCTAATCATGGTTAAGGGATTAGGGTTGTAACATAATTTTCGTTAACAAATTAGGGTTTTGGGCACTGTGAAATACCTAAATATTGTATTGTGAACATTCAAGTTAATACAATGAAGAAGATAGAGGTGGGGCTCTAAGTTGGGTTGGTTTTCTTAGTTAAGTGTTTCCAAGGTAAATCTTTGTGTATTGTGTGTGTTCTAGTATAATTCTTTCTATTTTTTATTAAGAGTGTGTATGCATTGCTTCACTTGCATAGGTTTAAAACCTTCATTTTCTATTGAGTAAGGTTCTTGGCTTCAAGGGATGCCTTTGTTTCTAGGGTTTAGCTCATTCTTAATAGTGAAATTTTATCATGGGCCTATGATGAACCTAGTTTTTGTGGGAGATCTGTAGTAGTGATTCTTGTGTGAAAGAGAATGGCAAGAAATTCTGGAATCAAGATTGAGAAATTTAACAATCTAAGATTTGAGCTATGGAAGCTAAATATGGGAGACTTTTTATTGACAAAGAACATTGGATTGTTATATATCATGGTATTGTGCCTATGGGTATGGTGGTGGTAGATTGGATGAAGTTGGATAAGAAGACCAAGAGTACGGTCTATTTATGCCTTTTAGATTTAGTGTTACTAAATGTCTCAAGAGAAACTACAACTAAGGCGTTATGGGATAAGTTAGGGACTTTGTATTAGTCTAATTCCCTAGTAAAAAAAATATCCTTCAAAAGAATTTGTATATACCTCCTAAGGATGAATGATGGTGACTACATGAAAGAGCATCTCAATGCCTTTAACATTATGGTAAGTTAGTTTTTGTATGTTGATATTAAAATTTCTAATGAAGATAAGTGCATTAGCCTATTGTGTTCTTTGCCAAATTCATGTGATAGCCTAATTCTAGCTATTGGGAGTAATACAACCACATTAAAACTTGAATATGTTCTTGTGTCTCTATTATCAGAAGAGATGAGGAAAAAAACCATGGATTATCAAACCAAGGACGCCTTATTTGTGAGAGTTCACCCTACAAACAAAGATAAAAATAAGTCTTCAAGGGTTAGATCTAAATCTCCAGGACAATCTATTAGGAAATGGTGTAAATGTGGTAAATTTGAGTATTATAAGAAATATTGTAGATAAAATAAAGTTGAAAAAAGAAAGGGATATGATGATGCTCCTTACATGAAAGGAAATGCCTCCTTAGAAGAATCAAGAGATGTGTACTTGGCATCTACAAGTACACATTGAGATCATGATGAAAGGTTGACCGACTCAGGTGTGTCTTTTCACATGAATCCTCACAAGGACTGGTTTTTTGAATATGAAAAGTATGATGGGGGTGATGTCTTCCTGGGAAATGACTTGATAGCCAAAATTACAAGATGTGGAAGGGTTTGGGTGTTACTTAAAGATGGAAGGGTTAACACCCTTCCCATTGTTTGTATATTCTATTATTCACCAGAAACCTAATATGTGTGAGTAATATTAGTGATACAAGTGTGCAGACTGTATTTAAAAAGGATACGTAAAAAATGGTTTGAAGAACAATGGTGTTGTTTTTGAGCGAAGTTTGGGTTGGAACTCTATACAAGCTATCGGGAAGCATTATTACTGATGGGTGTAATGGTACCATTATTCCCGAGAACGAAACTAATAAAACTCCCACTCTTCCTGTAGAGAAGACAATTCTCTGGTATCAAAGAATGGGACATATTTGAGACAAGGGCCTTTGTTTTTTGTGTACTAAAGTCATGGTTGAAGGTATCCCTGATTTTTCTTTAGATTTCAATTTTTGTGAATATTGTATATACAATAAAAAAAAATGGGTGAGAATCCCATTTGGTTCTATAAGGAGAAAAGGGATCTTGGATTTGATACACACTGATGTGTTTGGACCTGTAGATATTCCATGTCTATAATAATATCTATACTATGCCTAATTTATACATGATTTATCTAGGAAAACATGGTTTTATCTCTTGAAGAAGAAATATAAGGTTTTCAAAAAAATCAAAGAGTTTGGAGCTCTTGTAGAAAACCAAACGTAGAAGAAAACAGAAGTGTTGAGCATAGTAAGGATCCTCCCTAGGGATGCAATTGGGGGGGGAAGGTCCCATAGTAGATTAATAATAGTGGAGGTCATTCAATGTAAGGTGGACTAGCTCCACTATGCTTCTTATTATTGAATAAGGCCCATAACGGTAGTTAGAGTCAAATTAAATATGGTCCACTAGGTATTTAGGAGGTTGTTATGATTAGGGTTCTCTTATATATAAATAAGTATGGAGTTGTCCTTATGAAGGGTGTGGAGTTTATTGTATTTAGAGCTTAGCTCATTGAGAGGTTTCCCAACCTTAAGATACAAGTGAATAAGAGTCGATTCCTTCCATAAAAGGATCAATTGTAAGGTGTTTCCCTACCTTAAGGGTTTTGATATTAATAAAGTGTGAGGAATTTATGAATATCCTTATTTTTTATTCAATTTCTAGGATTTAGGATCATTACAAGTGATATAAGATCTCTTTCTCGGACCAAAAAAGATTTGTTTTTCTATTTTGTAGGTTTTCAAAGGGAAAAAGATGGCCATGACATTCAAATAAATTATTGTATCTTCATGAGAAGAATTTGAAGAAACCAATTAAGTATTTCAATTCCTCTTAGAAAACAACCCAAATTATAAAAAAATATTGTCCAAATCAGAGTGTGGGAAGTGAAGATATCATTGATTTAAAATCAACTATTTTAGGGTTTTTCTGTGATGACCACATGGACTACAATGAATATATATTTTTGATAAGGTTCTCAGATTGCTTCCAAACCAACACCATCGAAAAGAGGATTTTTGGAGATTTGATTTGACATATTATAGGTTATGCTTTCGATCAATATCAAGTGCACTGCACAACCCTTACAAATTTCCTCCCTCAAACCCTGAAGAAAGTGAAAAATGGAAATGTGGTGGAACATTCCATAGGATGAATGATTGTTGATGAAAAATATCTTCAAGATTTGTATAAATGGATACCAAGATATGACAAATATACTTAATAAATTTGAGGAGATCTATATTATTGGTACCACGTATCTTTTATCAACGAAGAGTATAGCCTAGAAATATATACTTGGTATGATTTAAAGGATGCTTGTGATGACTGGTACATGGATAATTTTCGTTTTTGGGATGATAACTAGTTTAACCTTCTATTAGATGAATATGCTCTACCTTATGTAGAGAACATCATGGAGGGAAATTAAGAGCTAGTTAAGACTACTAGTTTTCACCTTATCTATTCTCCAGTAAAAGTGTGTCTTTCAGATCCACATCTAACCTTTTGCACTTCTATGGATTTTTTTTTATATGGCTAGATCTATATATTTGGATCCACATCATCATGTTAGGAATTTGGAGCACCATTCTCAGCCAGGTATTGAGATTAGGTATATCCAATGGGGAGTAAGTATAAACTCTTGGACATGGGACTTGGGTTTATGAATGAGTTCCTTAGATAACTTCAGTATTGCAATTGGTACTTGCACATGGGATACTATCTACTTTATCATGGTTTTGAACACTCGTACATGGGACCCAAGTTTATGGTGGATATTGTTGGACTATTTCATCTTGGTGGCTACCACTTGTATATGGGACCTCGGTTCTGATCGAGATCATGCTGAGAACGAAATGAGATACAAATGAAAATATATCAGAGAACATAGAAATACAAATAAACCCAACTTCTATTAATGAATACCATAATATTGTATAACACAAAATAGCTAGAATGGTTTGTTGAGCACTCAACACACCCTAAAAAATCTATGAACATTTTCCTTTTTGGGTACCACTCAATATTCTTCATCGACTATCTGCACGAATCGGTGACCCAAAGTTTTCCCCGACTCACTTGAGAAATTCGGCGTCGGCGATAGCGAAAGGTGGCGAAAATCGTTCGGGAAGTCAAAGTAGCCGAGCGCCGACCTTCATCGGTGTCGACCGCTGAAAACGTTCATTTCCCACGAATAAGTCTCGAGAAGGATGTTTTCGAAGGCCGATCCATTCGGTTTCGGCAGAAAGATGTAATAGTAAGCACCGCGCCAAAATAAGGAGCAACATCGCCGACCTCCGACCCTGATATATTTTAGGTGTCAAAGACATTATAATGTGTTAACCTGCAAAGAAAAAATTTACCTTTTCCCAATACCACCCGATGTTGGCACCCGTAGTATCTAGTTTTAGTATTTTCGATGCGAGTGAGGTCCCAATTAAGATCCTTATTTATCAATGAATGCCTTTTATAGCTAAATGTTTCTAATGATCTAGGGTCAATAACGCCACGTAAGCATCAATTGATACCAGAAATTTTACAAAAGGAAACATATCAACAAACCCACAGTGCCACAATAACGATTACAAGATATAATAATTTGTGCAACCTAATGATTTATGATGAGAAAACATAGTTAATTTTCCCCTTTCCATCCATAAGAAAGCATAATACATTCAAAATACTCCCGATACTTAGTATTAAAGGGGTCCCGCCAAATCCGCATCACATACAAGTAAGCCACGTCAACACCATGACCAACCAGCCTGGTGGCAATAAAAAGACAAATTTCTTTACAATAGAAGAGAAAAATGAGATTTTGTCCAAAGCATGTAAACGCTGCCAAACAGAGTTACAGGTAACGTCTAGTACGATCCTCCCGACCTTTCCCCAGACCTTTGTTATTCAATTATTGATGTTTTACACGCTTGACAATACAGATTCTGAAAGCATTTAACGGATTTCCTTTTATGGTGTCCGACCCTTTGGGAAGTATACATGCGCACGCTCGCCTTCGACGTCTCTTTTGGGCACCAAAGGTCAAATAATTAATATGACTATTTAAAACGTTCATGATGTTGTACTTGATTTTCCACCCCATGATACGCTGACATAATTCCTTTTATTAACCAAAGGAGCGACGACTTCGACCAGCTCATCAAAAGTCATTTGAATGAGCGACTGAGATCAAGTAAGTATTAAATGACTGAAACTAGCAGGCTACACAAGTACGTATTAGTCTTTTCAATTTATTTATGTCTTATCACAAATTGCTTTGAAATCGCTAAACTCTGTCATCTTAATTGTAGGAAAGAAACCTCCCCGATTACCGAACAAAGTTCATCCTATGGTTTCACCGAAGGATTCGAAAAGAACACCGAAGCTGAATCATCGACGCAATAAAGGTTTCTGGGCTCTCCGAGTGTGGCGTCCCCGATCAGTTATTGACTCAAGAAACCCACCGAACGAGACTTGTTGTGGGCTGAAGAATGTGCGAAGATAGCCGATACGAAGCTAGGATGAGTACAATTGTTCGTGAAATACCCAATCAAAGCTCGGACTATGTTGTAACTACTAAAAGCTAGTTTGGTAAAGTTTTGAACGCGTGCAGTAGATATCAGAGGAGTATGCATAGCCCTAATGGAACAACACAGAGTCCCATGGGCTCAAACCTGCGAAGATTTGTTTGCCTGAGTATGAAAGAAGTCACCCTTTTCAAGAAATATCTTGGATGAACTGTCAAAGAAACTGTTGGATGACCATGCCACATGGAAATTTTTGTTTGGTCCGAACTGTATTTAACCATTAATTTCAGTTGAATTTTATGCTATAAATAAAGGCATCGACCGATTAGTCAAGGGTCGATAATTGTTGTAAGAACTATTTCTTTTTTTGGTTTTTTGATAATTATTTTGAGACTGCTATGAATTGAGAAGTCCTTATAGACCAAAGACAAGCTATTTTCATCAGATGTATGTGATTGGAGTTGGAGAAGAATTACTTCTTATCCTGTTCCATGAATGATGCAGTAAACGAGTAAGAGCAATCGATTATGTTGTCAAGTTATCTAGTGCAATGTTTTGATGTTCTTTGCTCTAATGATGAAGATAAATCGTCGTGTTGTTATGTAATGAATGTTATGGTAGATGAATTATTTTGCTTGCCATGATCTTGGTTACATATGTGTTTTTCTTTATGTTAGTTAGATTCTCAGGCAGTAATTGGATGCTCGTTTGGTTAATGTATTATTACTAGGCCCTTTGGTATAGAATTAATGTTTGCACGTTTGAGCAGCAGGTTATCACAATCTCATCCCCTTCCCAGTAGTTGAAATTCAATCATGTTGCTTGTCAAGTTGGCTTATGCTGGCTTGCGTCTCTCAAACCATCCCCACTCAAGAGAAAATACAGGAAAAAAATGGTCCTACCTGAAGGGAGAACCTTCACAAGAAAACACAAAGCCCATCGATAAATTGGCCAGATCGCAAGATATGGAGAACCATTCCATCTCAAATGCTACAGAGTCTAATTGGGCCTCAGTGGCGGGTTTGGTTCCTACTGCTGAATCAAGGGATTTAAGGCCCATCAACATGGTGGTAGTTTATCTCTAAAGAGAGAGAGAGAGAGAGAGAGAGAGAGAGAGATGTCATCCACACTCATTCACAATAAGCATTACATCACACTCCTTTGCATGATCAAATGACCTCCTTCACCTCGATTACATATGAGAGAGTGAGAGGAGAATAATTCCCATGATGCATGTGGGATAAATTGTTCTAAGTTTACAAAAATTCATGGGCATGTAAAACAATAGGAATTCTTGGGACTCTATCCCAATCCCACTTAACTGCAAAGTTCTAATGGGATATGGTGCATTAATGTTGTAGGAATGTACATAAGACCACTAGGAAATTGTTACAGGATGGTTGTAATTAACAAATGGAGATGACATTACATTACATTCCCCATCAAAAGGGTGAATATCATGGTTTATCAAAACCATAGGCTTGAAAATGTTGATTCAGTGGAAAAGGTGGATGGCCACCGAGATCCACCTGGATCACTGCTTCTCCCTTAGGAAGAAATGGTCTCCATTGCGTCAAGTTCCCTCGGGAGATCAAGAAAATTTTGTTGAATCTGAACCTTGGTCAGTCACTTGCCTTGTTGAAGTAAATGTCCCACTTGTACTTAGCATTAGCTTGTTGTAGGATGTCATGAACCTATTGTAGGAGGTGTTTGATCCATTCAACAAATATGACTACATGATCTTCCTTGATTTGAGTGTGGGAGGACTCTATCGATGAAGATGTAGCAAGAAGATCTATATCGATGGGTGCTAATGGTTGTAACCCCAAGAACACCTGAAAAGGGTCATTACCAATAGAGCTATGAAGGCATCTATTATATCCATGTTGAAAATATTGAAGACTCTCATTCTATGGAAGGGAGCTTCTATAGATTGGACCATTGGGTAAGAGAGCAATGGGCACCAAATCAATGGAATGCTTGTCTTAGAAGTGTAGAGGCACCCCTGTCGATGAAAAAATATATGTGTGCTCCTCTACAATCTTTTAGACTTTATTTTGCTAAATATAAAGGACTTGGGTCAAGGTTGTGGTGGTCGTAGTAACCTTCTATTCACCTTTTGATTAGATCATGAAGATGGAAAACGTTGTGGTTTAAGAGATTAATTTGCATCATTGTTTTTCTTAGATAAATGAAATGGAAGTAGTCATAACTACCTCTAGTATCATGTATATTTGACCCCCTAGAATAACAATGACACTACAGGGATGGCACTCATAAACATTGTGACATTTCCTCATATATGGTTGTCCTAAAATAATATCACAAACTTCAAATGGGGCAACATGACACGGTACCTATCCCCCGGGGTGTAGAACAGTCGGTGATCGAGAGTACTGTTAAGGTATTCTGTTATGTGAATTCATCGATTCAAAACCCTCAACTAGCCTTTTGTGCCACGTGAGGGGCCGTATTGTCATGCCTGGGGTTATAGTGGTAGAAGTTGGATAACACGACCATGTATCACGCGAGTATGTTCCCGACTAGTTGTTGATTTCCCCAGTCAAAAAAAAAAACATGACACAGTACCTCATCTTTGAAGAGCTTGATGTCATAGGACAAGCAACACTACTGACTAACATGAAGGTCTTGTCCCTTTCTCAACCAACCAATGGTGTAGGGTTGGGGGTGTGGCATCATCGATAGATTCAATCTCTTGATGACCTTGATCGATATTAGATTCTTCTGGCTCTTGTTGTCAACAATTAAATGTAGTGGGCTCCCCTTCACCCACATCTGTGAATGGAAGAGGTGCTCCCCTTACTCAAGCTCCTATGGCTTGTCTAGTTGGATCTTTGTGGTTGCGATGGTAGAACCAGGTTCTGCATCGATGATCTTATTTCCCTGTTCTAAATCAAAGTCTGATTCAGGGTCTGACTCCTTTTCTTTAAGCTTGGCCAACAATGAATGTTTCAATCAACATTCATTAGTGATGTGCTAGGGGATTTTGTGGAACTCACACCACTTTTCATTGTCCTTCTTCATCTTCATGTTACCCTTATTTTCTTTCGGCTTGGACTGAATATCTTGAGGTTGGCCTTCCTTTCTCTATCCCTTGTCCTATGAGTTATTGCCACCTTTTCCATACTTCTATTGTTGAGGATTTGCAGACCCAAAATCTTGCTTATTTCGTTGCTTAAATTTCTGCTCAATTTTGATAGCACGTCGATAAGCATCTCCTAGTGAGAAGATGTCCAAGAAATCCATCTTTGCTTGAATGTACCTAGGTATGCCACTGCATTACTTCAGAACCAGGTGTCTCTTAAAATATTGAATACCCAACTTTGAGCATAGATTATGGAAGATGTTTGTATACTCTGTCACTGTCTAGTCTCTCTCCCGACGTAGATTTGTCCATCTCATATATTGGTCATCATAACTTCCAACAGGATAGAACTCCTCCTTGATGGAATCCACAAAGGTTTCCCAGGTGGGTTCTCTCCTAAATGACGTAGATTCATCCTTAATGTGCCTCTCCTAGTAACCTTCCCACCAAAATTTGACATGGGGAAGGGATCTAAGGAACACAAAGGTGATCGTTTCACCATAAAAAAAAAATGGATAGAGTAATAACCTTCTAGTAGATTCAACCATTTATCTAGAGAATATGCATTTGTCTATCCTTCGAATAAAGGGATATCAAAATTAACTTGTACCTTGAAGGGTGTCGCACCTCCAAAATAACTGTCTGTTGAAGATGCCCTGGTCGCCATTAGTAGTTGTCAAAGGATCTAAGTGAAGTTGTCCATCCTCTCATTCCTCTGTCATGTGAGGGATTCCTCGAGCAATGTATTGAAACAATCTCCTGATCTGTCTTCTTTCTTTTCTCCACCATGGGAGGTCACTTAGGTTGGAAAGAGTGGTCATCCCCAAGAAAAAATAGCTCAAGACCCAACTCTCTATACCTTGACCTCGTTGGGGACATGCATCGAGAAATAACAAGGAGAAGATTTCTCTGATACCACTGATCTGGATTATGTTGAGAATTAAATGGGATACAGATGAAAATATGGTAGAGAACATAAAAATACAGTGAAACCCAACTTCTATTAATGAATAATAGAATATTGTAGAACAAAAATTATCTATAATGGTGGTAGCTTATCTCTAAAGAGAAAGAGATGTCGGCTACACTCATTCGCAATAATCATTACATCACACTCTATTGCATGCTCAAAGCACTCCCTTCACCTCAATTATATATGAGAGAGTGAGAGGAGAATAATTCCCATAATGCATGTGGGATAAATTGGTCTAAGTTTACAAAATTCTATAAGCATGTAAAACACTACGACTTCCCAGGAGGTCACCCATACTAGTACTACTCTAGTTCAAGTGTGCTTAACTACAGAGTTATGATGGGATCTGTTGCATTAACATTGTAGGCATATACATAAGACAACTAGGTAATCATTACATGATTATTGTAATTAAAAAATGGAGATGGCATTACATTACATTTCCCATCAAAAGGGTGAATATCACAGTTTATCAAAACCATAGGCATTTAGGAGGTTGTTATGATTAGGGTTCTCTTATTAGTTATTAAAAATGATGGAGTTTTCCTTATGAAGGGTGTGGATAATATTTTATTTGGATCTTATCTCATTGAGAGGTTTCCCAACCTTAAGAGGCAAGTGAATAGGAGTGGATTCCTTCCATAAAATGATCAACTGTAAGGTGTTTCCCTACCTTAAGGGTTTTAATATTAATAAAGTGTGGAGAATTTCTTAATATCATTGTTTTTTATTCAATTTATAGGATTTAGGATCATAGCAAGGGTTGATAATGGAGGAGAGTTCTATGGGAAATATATTGAGTAATTATGTGAACAATGTGGAATAGCACAAAAAAATACAACTCCATACACACATCAATAAAACAAAGTTGCAAAAGGATGAAAAATATGCTAATGGAAAAGGAAGGAAGTATGCTTAGTGGTCTAGTCATAAAACAAAAAATCTAGGCAAAGGAAATAGATACTACATGTTATTTGATCAACCAAACACCTACATCAACACTAGTTTATAAAACTCCTCATGAGGTATGGACTAATAAGAAACCCTCTCATGTACATCTCAATTTTTTTGGCTATGATGCTTATGTGCATGTTACAAAGGAGAAAAGGATCAAGTTATACAATAAATCAAAGAAATGTATCCTTATTGGTTATAAACATGGAGTAAAAGGATACAAAATTTTGAATCCAATAATAAGGAAGAGTGTTTATATTCATGATTTGATCTTCACATAAGTTAAAAGTACTTCCAAGAATGAAGATGAACCAAGAGAAGGAGAACCAAAAAAAAACAAAGTTTGTGTTGGAGCATGGAGAATCTAACTCAATAAATGAAGTTGAGTCAAATGAACCAAATGAGGAGGAGGAACTACAAACCCTAATCTTAAGGAGATCGATTTCAGTGAGAAGGAAAACATAAAGGTACAGTCCACTTGATTTTCATTATTCCTTTGTTTTATCTACTATTGCATATGATCTTATGGTTGTTAGAGAGGCAGATGATTCTAGGGAAGGTAAACTATGAAAGAAGGCCATCATATAAGAAATGGAGGTATTGGACAAAAATTAGGCATGGGAATTGATCAAGTTTCCCAATGGAAGAAAACCTATTGGTATCAAATGTGTGTTCAAGAATAAGTTCAATACATATGGTGAAATGGAGAATTACAAGACTCGCCTAGTAGAAAAACGATATTCCTAGATGGAGGGAATTGACTTTGGTGAGATTGTCTCTCCTATTGAAAAATTGTGTTCCATTAGATTTCTATTGTCTCTTGCTGGAATAATTGATCTTGAAGTAGAAAAAATGTATTTAAAGACAAAATTCCTTCATGGGAACCTAGAAGAAGAAATCTGCATGAAAAATCTAAAAGAGTTCATAGTGAAGGGTAAGAAGGAGTTGGTTTGTAAGATGAAAAAGTCATTATATGGCCTAAAGCAAACCCCAAGAATGTGGTATCAAAACTTTAATACTTACATACTAGAACTATGATTTTTTAGAAGCAAGGCTAGCCATTGTTTGTATTCCAAGTAGGTTGGTGATCACTTTATTTATGTAGTATTATATGTTGATGATATGTTTCTAATTGGAAACAAAAAGGATATCATCAAGGAGGAAAGTCTCAATTATCCTCTAAGTTTGACATGAAGGATCTTGGTGCTACAAAATTTATTTTGGGTATGGAGATTAAAATAGATCATGAAAACATGCAACTTAGGTTAAACTAGAGGAAGTATGTTGAGACAATTTTGAAAAGATTGAATATGGGGGAATCTAAATAGGTCAAGGTTACTATTCTTGTAGGAGCAAAGTTATCTATAGAATAGTGTCTGAACACATAGGAAGATGCATAGAGCATGTCCCATGTTACCTATGCTAGTGTTGCTAGTATTTTGATGTATGCTATGGTCTGCACTAAACCATATAGTGTCCATGTAGTGGGAGATTTGAGTAGATATATGTCAAAACTAGGGAAGGAGCATTGGAATTCTATAAAGAGAGTCTTTAAGTATTTGTGTGGAACTACAAATTATGCAATATACTACCAAGGAAGACTTGGACCAAATAGAGTGATAGATGTTGAAATATTGTAACATCAAAGAATGTTCTAATTATATTTGAGTTATTATCTTATAGATCAAATCCCCTTTTGCGGATTCATCATGTTGGGTCTTGTAGAAGATAAAATCCCCTTTTGTGGATTGGCCCACCCATATTTATATGGTGGTATTTTTAAATTCGGCCCCTAATGTTTACAAAGTGGTTTTAACCACTTCTAGAAGAATTTGACCCTACTAAGTGAAGAGACATAAGTCTAGTGTCTCCTCAACTAGTATTTATATGTGAGGACGGTGCCTCACTTGTACACACTCACACTCACTCATCTAGTGTGCATATCTTGAAGGTAGTTGCAGTTGCAGGAGGAAGGATAAGAGAGGCGCATGATCAGTCTTAGTTTATTCTTGGTGTTTTGGTCTTAGTCTTGGAATTGTATTGGAAATCTGTTATTGAGGAAGTTTTTGTTGGGTTTTCTCCCCCATGAGGTTTTCCAAGGATAAAATGTTGTGTACCTTGTGATTATGTTTCTTTAAGTGATACTCTTTATGTTTTTGTTTTGGAAATGCATTTAATGCTCATGTAATTTGGAAATAACCTAATAACAAAAGTAAAAACTTAACATGGTATCAGAGCTTGACTAAATAGAGCATCTTTCACCGGGTATCTAGACGTCATTGTTGTCGTACAAGAAAATTAGGGATTTCTACTAAAGAGGAATTTTTGACCAAAAACTATCTTGGGAAGTACACCCTGCCCTAGCACATCTTTTGGCATCTTGAGTGAACTTTTCCAGTGGCCAATTTCTCTGAAAAGTCAAACCCTAGTTTTGATCGGTACCAAAAAACCAAAACTAGTACCAGAAGTACCAATCCATAATTGAGCAGGTCAAGTTTAAAGGGGTAAAACTTTGATTTTTCTAAAACAACCAGCTCCAGCAAACTCACCTCAGTCAAGCACATCTCCTGGTAAGCTTAGTTTCAATTTTTGAGCACTTTCATTTTCTGGCCATTTTCTTAGCTCCAGGTCAAGATGTTTGCAACCACCAAGCTTGTTGACAAGTTAGAAGGCGTGTAAAATTTTTGGGCCTAGAAGTACATAATTGGACTCATTCTTGAAGAGAATGACCTTGCAAAATTCATAAAATAAAATGTACTGGAACCTGAAGAAAATGCATCCAAATAGAAGTACAAGAAGGATATGATTGAGGCCAAAAGAATAATTGCAGATTCCATTAAAGACCACTTGATCCCTCAAGTGTCTTTTAAGAATACTCCAAAGAACATGTTTGATGCCCTAACTAGAATGTATGAAGGAAAGAACATCAACCGAAAGATGAACTTGAGAACCCAACTCAAGAATACGAAGATGAAAAAAGGAGAAAAAGTTCAAGACTATTTCTATAGGGTTTCCCAATTCAAGGAAAAGTTAGAGGAAATTGGTGACAACTTGGATGAAGATGAAATCATAATGAAAATTCTCAATGGTCTCACAAGGCCTTGGTATTCCTTCATCCAAACTATTTGTGCAAGAGAAGAGAAACTCCAATTCGACAGTTTATGGGAAGAATGTGTTCAAGAAGAAGCAAGAGTGGCCAACCGAGAAGTCATCCTATTAAGAGATGAAGATCAAGCCCTAGATACTCATGCTAAGCATGGGAAGAAAAATTTTCATTTTCAAAAGGAGACCCACTTTCATAAAGAATCTCACTCTCCAAAGAGATTCCAGAAATATCATAAGGATCAAAGAAAGGGAAAAAAATTATCCTCATATCAATGTTATCATTGTGATAAGATGGGACACATCGCTAAGAACTATCCTACTAGAAGGGAAGAATAGAAGAGGAGAAATAACAAAAGACATCATGCCCATGCAGCTGAAGATGATGAGCCGCCCAAGAACTTAACTAAAGAAGATATTGAATATTATGTTTTGTTTTCATCCCTCTCGTGATCTGTGACACATGGAAAGAATACTTGGCTCATAGATAGTGGTGCCTCTAAGCACATGACAAGTTAGAAAGATATTCTCTCTAGACTTACAGAAAAGGACTTCCCCCATAAAGTTTCACTTGGAGACGATTATCAGTACCCTATCAAAGGAATAGTAGACTCCACCTACAAACTTGATTCAGGAACTCCGATGAGAATGGAGGATGTAATTTATGTACCAGGTTTGAAAAAGAACTTACTTTCTATCTCATCTCTAAATAAGAAAGGTTTCAAGGTTGCATTCATAGATGGTGAATTTATTATGTGTCCTAAAGGAAAAACTATAGAATATCCAGTTGTTATTGGAACAGAAGGTGGGTTGTACAAGTTAAAAGGTTACTCAGATGTAGCCTTAACTCACTCTATTGAAAGTCCTTGTGAACTTTGACATAGAAGACTAGCTCACATCAACTACAAAGCCTTACCATATGTAAGAAAGGTAGTTATAGGTTTACCAGAATTAGAGATTGACCATGAAGGTGTATGTAAGGGATGTGCACAAGGAAAGAACATAAATAATCCCTTTCCAAAGAGAGAAAGCAAATCATAAGGAATCTTAGAGCTTATCCACTCAGATGTATGTGGTCCAATGACATCAACCTCTCTAAGTGGGTATGTATACTATGTATCCTTTATTGATGATTACTCTCGTAAGACTTGTGTTTATTTCTTGAAGTCAAAAGATGAAGTACTTGGAAAGTTCAAGGAATTCAAAGCCTTGGTAGAAAACCTCTCCGAAAGGAAAATTAAGATACTCGGGTCAGACAATGGAGGAGAGTACACTTCAAATGAATTTGGAAGATTTTGAAAAGATGTTGAGATTAATAGGGATCTCACCACTCACTATAATCCTCAACAAAATGGTGTAGCACAAAGAAATAATAGAATGATTATGGAAGTTGTAAAGACTATGATTCACGATCAAGATCTTCCAATGCACTTATGGGATGAAGCATCAAGAACAACAGTATCTGTCCAAAACAGATTATCCCATAGTACACTTGGATTCAAAACTCCCAAATAAATGTTCACCAAAAAGAAGCCAGAAGTAATCCATCCAAAATATTTGGTTTTCTAGTATTTGTACACATTCCAAAAGAAAAGAGAACTAAGTTGGATCCTTCGGGAAAGAAGGGAATATTTTTTGGATACTGTGAGGTATCCAAGGCCTTCAGAATATACATACAAGGTTACCATCATATTGAGATCAAAAGAGATGTAACCATTGATGAAGATGCAACACTCAAAAGATCAAGGAAATGTCAGCTTGAAGAAGTATATGAAGAAGAACTTGTAGCTCCCAGAGTTGCAGAACCTGAGAAGGAAGTTATAGTTACTCCTGATGATGAGATTCCAGAAGATCATGATATGATAGAATCTCAATAACCTCCTTGTATGAAAATATCTCACAAGAGAAAGTCAACGTGGGAAAGAGAACTTATTCAAGATGCAGAGAAGTATGGTGCCCCAGAAGAAACCATGAAACAAAGCAAGAAACCTAAGTCATTCTCCAACTATATGGCCTTGATGTGTGATCTCGTAGAAAAGGAACCTACTTTCTTTGAAGAATTCATTCAGTAGAAAGAATGGATGGACGCCATGAAAGAAGAATACCAATCCATTATAAATAATGATGTATGGGAAGTAGTTCCCAAACCAAGGAACAAAGATGTAGTATATTCCAAGTGGATATACAAAATAAAACAGGCAGCAGGCGAAAGTATTGAAAAACATAAGGTAATATTTGTGGCTCATGGTTTTTCTCAAAAGGAAGGTATTGACTATGAAGAAACATTTTCTCTTGTATCCAGATACACTTCTATCAGAACCATCATAACTCTTGCAGCTAAAATGAAGTGGAAGTTACACCAGATGGATGTGAAAACAATTTTCTTAAATTTTGTTATTGAAGAATAAGTGTATATAGAACAACCACAAGGGTTTGAAGTTGAATATAGAAAGACTCATGTCTGCAAGTTGAAGAAAGCTCTTTCCGAGTTAAAGCAAGATCCTAGAGCTTGGTAATGGCATAATTGATAGTTTCCTAACAATCTTGGTATTTACCAAGAGTAAAGATTATTATAAACTTTAATTCAAGGTTATGAATGATGATCCAGTCATATTGATACTATATGTGGATGATTTATTCTTGACTGGAGAAGAAAATCTCATCACAGATTGCAAGAATAAGATTGTTACAAAGTTTGAGATGAAATATCTAGGCTCGATGCATTATTTCTTAGGCCTTGAAGTTTGGAAGATCCCATAGAAGATCTTCCTTAACCAAGGGAAGTATGCAGTTGAAATACTGAAGAGATTTGACATGTTGGAATGTAAATCCATGAACACACCCATGGAAACAAATTTGAATCACCTAGTTGATACTTTGTTGGAGTTGGTTGATGTTACTCTATATAAATGGATTATTGGATCATTGATGTATCTGACGAATACCAGGCCAAATATATGCTTTGTTGTGAACACCTTGAGTCAGTATTTGGTGGATCCCAGATGTTTACACCTTGTAGCTGCAAATCATGTGATGAGATACCTTAAGGGTATGTTGGATTACGGTCTCTATTATACTGGATATCATGACTTTAGACTATATGGTTATACTGATTCAGATTGGGTTGGAAGTGCTTCAAACATGAAGAGCACTTTAGGATGTTGTTTTTGTTTGGGGTTTTCCATGACTTCATGGAAAAGCATGAAGTAATCCAATATTTCTTTCAGCATGACATAAGCGGAATACATCGCAGCATGTTCTGCCAGTTTTGAAGACATATGGCTTCATAAGTTGTTGACAGGTTTGTTCGATCTGGAGATGGAAGCCACCTTGATTTTAAGTGATAACTAGAGTTGTATAAAAATAAAAGAGAACCCAGTGTTCCATGATAAGTTGAAGCACATAGAGATCCAGTATCACTACATTCGTGATATGGTGCAGAGGGGAGTTGTAAAGCTCGAATATGTTGGCACAGATGAGCAGGTTGCAGATGTGTTGACCAAGCCTCTATCTCGTGTGAAGTTTGAGTACTTCAAGGACAAGCTTGGTGTAGTCTGAAAGGACCTCCCTTGAAAGGGGGAGTGATGTTGGTGATACTATGGTATACTAAGCAACAACGGGTAGCTCCATTAGGATTTTATATCCTAGGGGATTGATCATCCATGGTCATATCTCGAAGGTCCTGTAAGGACGGTCTATCAGAGTACCTGTGCATGTATATGCCAGTTGTGGTCAATAGTGGTAGAGCCGTTAGGATTTTATATACTAGGAAATATTATGATTCTTGGCCAGATCCCGAAGGTCTGGTAAGGACGGTCTGTCAAAGTACCACGTGCTATCTTTTTTGGATTTTATACCTTAGGGAATCTTATGATTCCTGGGAAGATCTCGAAGGTCCGGTAAAGATGGTACGTCAAAGTACCACAAATGTTGTTATTTATGCACCTCCTTCATTATGTTTCCACATGATGATGATGTTGGTGTTCCAGCCTCGTCTTGTTGATGATTTTGTTTTTCTAGCTTCATGTTATTGATGTCCTTGTTTCAACTTCAGGCTGATGATGATGATATTCCAACTCCATGCTGTGAACGATGATGAGAAAAACTTCCAATGATTTATTGATGTGCCCGTCAGTGTTCTAGATGTTGATGATGATGCTACCCTCTCCTTCTCTTGATGATGTTGTATTGGGCCATGTCAGTAGAATACCCTTCTCGTTAAGGGGGAGTGTTGAAATATTGTAACTTCAAAGAATATTCTATTTATATTTGAGTTATTATCGTATAGATCAATTCCCCTTTTGCGGATTGATCGTGTCAGGTCTTGTATAAGATCAAATCCCATTTTTTGGATTGGTCAAACCATATTTAAATGGTGGTATTTGTAAAGTCGCCCCCTAGTGTTTATAAAGTGATTTTAACCACTTCTAGAAGAATTCAACCCTACTAAGTGAAGAGACATAACCCTAGCGTCCCCTCAACTAGTATTTATATGTGAGGATGGTGACTCACTTGTACGCACTCACACTCACTCATTTAGTGCACATATCTTGAAGGCAGTTTTAGTTGCAGGAGGAAGGAGAAGAGAGGCACATGCTCGGTCTTAGTTTATTCTTGGTGTTTTGGTCTTACTCTTGGCAGTGTATTGGCAATATGTTATTGAGGAAGTTTTTGTTGGGTTTTCTCCCCCATGAGGGTTTCCCGGGATAAAATGTTGTGTACCTTGTGATTGTGTTTCTTTCATTGATCCTCTTTATGTTGTTGTTTTGGAAATGCATTTAATGCTCATGTAATTTTGAAATAACCTAATGACAACAGTAAAAACTTAACAATAGAATATAGGGTTTTTTTTTATGCAAACTAGGTTAGAGATATTTATCATCGACTACCTACAAGTGGTTATGTGTTTAACCTATTTGGAGGAGAAATCATTTGGATGAGAAACAAATAGGTTGTAGTTTCACTTTCAAATATAGATTATAAATATATTGCAACCACCCATGTAAGTAAGGAAGTTGCAAGGTTGCAAAGATTGTATCCAAGTATTGGGTTTGTATATCAAGATATAAGGTTAGCAAGCGACATTCAAAGTGCAAAATTTCTGGCAAAGAACCATGCTTATCATTCTAAGAAAAAGGATATTGTTGTGCAATACCACTTTGTGAGAGACATAAATTGAAGACAAGAAGGTGTTATTAGAGAAGGTTAACACCTTGAAGAATGTTGTAGACTCATTGATAAAGTCTATTAGTACTAAGAAGTTCTCTTGGTATAGAGAAGCAATGGGTATTTCTTCCTTGAACCTATGACCTTATAAATCACAGGCCCCCCATTTTGTAAAGAAAACAACAAGTGGGAGAATACTGAAGATGTGTTATAATATTTTCATTTGGAATGCATGAAGCACAAATCCAATAATATCACTAGTTGGTAAGGGGGTATCCCACCCTCCACCACCCACCACATTGACCAAGATGGTTTACATGGAGGAGAAATATCCCCAACCTAGCAAATTTTATGGCAACACCCCAAATGTTTTTGTGGGGGGTCTATTTTTTGCCTATTTTTGTGTTTTTTTGGCTAATGGTTTTTTGTCGCATTGTAATCTAATCTCGGTTAATGGGATACAGTTGTAATCTAATTAAGGTTAACATATTAGGGTTTTGGATGATGTGAAATACCTAAATATTGTATTTTGAATGATCAAGTTAATACAATGAAGAAAATAAAGGTGTGACTCTTAGTTAGGCTAGTTTTCCTAGTTAAAGGTTTTTAGGGTAAATATTTGTGTATTGTGTGTGCCCCATTGTTTTTATTTCTATTTTTCTTAAGAATCAGTATGCATTGTTTCACTAGCATAGGTTTAAAACTTTCACAATAACCATTGTGGTTGGAAGTTGAGCAGCCTCCATCCAATTATTCTAAGGAAGAGTGGGGGATCCCACACATTTTTCCTTGGAAATAAATTGTGTTTGTTTGTGTGTGTAGAGAGAGAGAGAGAGAGAGAGAGAGAGAGAGAGAGAGAGATTCTAAGTAAATAATTTCACCTCACCTTCACACACTTAAGAAAAAAATTGGGGCATTGGTACCATGACAACCATAATGGATCTCTCGCCCTTCTTCCCCATAATTTCCAGATAGAAGGAATATAGACCACCAAATGCATGGGTAGATGGTAACCCCAAAGGACCTAATGAGATTTGATTTCAAGACATCTATGGACTTAGAAGAAGAGAAACTACTAATCGAGATACCCGTGGGGCTATTTTTTTCTAGAGACACTATGTCCCTCACTACAAATTAAACATTCCAATCAAGGATGATGGTACCTTGCAAACCCCTCATGGATTCCCCACCTCTTCCTTGATTTTCCAATTGGAGGACAATAGTAACCACCAATCGAAATACCAGTTGGTAACCTCAAGGGACCCAATGAGATTTGAGCTTGAGACTTCACTGACTTTTGACACAAAAACATCCACCAATCAAACTAACCTTTGGGATACACACACACATCCAACCTAAGGGGTAGCTCAATCGATTATTACCAATGTTGTTGAGAATTTGGTTGGTTATATGTTGGTAGGTGGCAAGTTTGCATTCCCCTGGGTGAGGCACAATAGTCTATGCCAATAGGTTTACTATAGTTTCATCCATGAATGTGGGGAGGTATCTCTTAGATTTCCCTATGAGGTTTTATTGAGAATATATATGTATATATTCCATGGAAAAACTTGCAATTTATAATCATAGTGAGAATGAAAATCACATTTCTTAGGTTCTTTGATCCAGGTGGATATTGGTGGCCACCCACCTAATCCAACTGGCTCCTCTTGTCAGTTTTTAGTGCAACGCATTCTTCTGTACTTCTTTATAATTGTGGGTTCTATACTTTCAGGGTTTTCTAAAGCCCTACACATCTTCTAGGTGGATACTAGTGGCCTCCCACCTAATCCAACTGGCTTATTTTGTATGTTTTCATGTCAGCACATCTTGTTGTACTTCCAGGGTCATTTTGGGCCCCTAAACAATGTTTTTTCGGCTCGCCAAATTCAAACTGTAGACAAAGTCAAAGTTTGATGATTAATGCATAGTTCTCGAAAAGACCTTTCCAACGAGCTATCACGTGCCTAAAACAGAGATCGTATGCAAAAGTTACTACCCCATGAAGTTAATGTACTAACTTACCCAAACATGGCCCAAATGACTTTTGGTGTTTCATCTCCTAGGGTTAGGTTTTCGGATGTCTAGGGTTTTGGCATTCTTGTTTATCATAAAAAGGCCTTCAGAGCCTCATTGTAATCATATTCTGGCAAATGAGCATAGCCGTCACATCTCTTCTCAGAGATAAAGTTGCCACCATTCTAGCGAGTCTTGCACTCTATATTTTTATAGTCTCTTTACAATTCTTTCATTAATATAAATCAAGTATTGTTGTATTTCTCTGTTTCTGGCAATTTTCATGAGCATTTCATTGTAATTTCTATGCTTTCATTTCGTTCTGAAAATAAATCTGGATCAGTGGTATCAGAGAAGGATTCTCATGATCATTTTTCAGGTCATGTCTCCGACGAGGTCCGAGTATAGCCAGTTGGGTCTCGAGTTTGTCTCTCTTGAGGACAATCACTCTCGCACGCCCAAGAAACCCTCGATGGTGGCATAAAATAAAGACAGTAGAGAAGAAGATTTGATTAACTTGTTTCTTGAGCAAGCTCTCACATGACAGAGGGATGAAATGATGGAGAATTTTGCACACATTCTCCAACGCCTATCGATAGGAACATTTGCATCGTCATCAAGCAGCCATTTTAGAGGAACCTCTCCCTTCAATGTACAAGTTAATTTTAATATTCCCATATTTGAAGGTCAGATAGATGTGGATGCCCTAGAAAAATGGTTAAATCTATTACAAGGTTATTTCTTTGTTCAAAAAATTTCCGACGAGGAAAAGATCACCTTCGCACTCCTCAAGGCTCTCCACCATGTCAAACATTGGTGGGAAACTTACTGGGAGCAAAGTTCCACAGAGGGATATGGAATTTATGGGGTCGAGCCCACTTGGGAATTTTTTGTGGATGTGGTCAAAGAATAGTACTATCATGTTGATAACTATGAATACCAGTACATGAGATGGACCACACTACGGCAAGAGAAGAGCCAAACAGTGTTGGAGTTCACAAATACTTTCCATACCTTGCGCACCAAGTTGGGTATCAAAGACTTTGAGGGACATGTGGTTCTGAAATATCGTGGGGCTCTGCATAGGTACATCCAAACCGAAATGGATTTCCTAAACATCTCATCATTGGGAGTTTCCTATCGATATGCTGTCAAAATAGAGAAAAAATTTAGGCACCAGAAAAAATGGGAATTCGGGTCTGCAAATCTGCAACAACCAAGGAACGGTAAAGAAGACCCTAACCAACAACCACTCCAAGGCATGGGACAAAAAGGGTAAAGAAAAGACGAAGAATGACACTAGGAAGTGGTGTGACTTCCACAAAATCCCCTGGCACAACACCAATGAATGTCGCTCGAAATAATCATTGGTAGTCGAGGTCAAAGACATGGAGTCGAACCCTGATTCAGAATTCGATCCAGAAAATATTGAAAACAGACAGATCATTAACGTAGACCCCACTACTATTGTCGCGACCACAACAATTTAGCTAGAAGAACTAGTAGATCCTGAAGAGGGGGAGCGCCTCCTCCATTCACAGATGTGAGTGAAGGGGACCCCATTGCATTTAATTTTTGACAACGACAACAAAAATAACCTCATCTCAGCTAAGGTCCTCAAACAGTTGGGGTTTTCGACAACATCGGGTGGCTTCATCGAGGATAAGATCTTCGCGTCAACCAACAGTGTTGTTTGTCCTATGGCATGCATCCCTTCAAGGATGAGGTAGTGTGTGATATTGCCCCTCTTGATGTCTGTGATGTTGTTTTGGGCGAACCATATATGTGGAAACGTCATGCTATCTATGAGTCTAGACCGTGTAGTGTCATTATTACTCTAGGAGGTCAACTCTATAGGATACCAGAGGTAGTTCTGACTATTTCCCCACCAAAAAAACATCGCAAGGTAATCTCTCATAATTCAAAATTCATCCTCTTCATAGAATGTTCAAAGGATTATCATAAGGCCACTACAACCATTGCAACCTCAACACCTTCTATCCAAAAAAAACAGATTTTCGAAGAGACAGAAGATAGTGTTTCTTCACCTATAATGGTGCCTAAACAATGCCCCATCCAACCCAGAGACAACAAGTTGGTGGAACAAATTCAACCCCTCCAACAACAGGTTTGTGACAGTCTTCCACAAGCCAAGAAGCACAACTTCTCCAACATGGCATGAAGCTCACCAAGCTTCAAATTTAGAAAATGCTTTCCCCTCTTCCCTGGGCACTCAATGCAATGGATATCATTGCTTCATAAGGGGGGAGGATTGATCCAAGTGGATATTGGTGGCAACCCACCTAATCCAACTAGCTCCTCTTGTCAGTTTTTAGTGCAACACGTTCTTTTGTACTTCTTTGTAATTATGGGTTCTACACTTCTGGGGATTTTTTTATCCCTGCACATCTTACAGGTGGATACCGGTGGCCTCCCACCTAATCCAACTGGTTTATTTTGTATGTTTTCATGTCAACACATCTTATTGTACTTCCAGGGCCGTTTTGGGCCCCTAAACAATGTTTTTTTGGCTCACCACAGTCAAATTGTAAACAGGGTCAAAGTTTGATGGCGTAATGTGTAGTTCTCGAAAAGACCTTTCCAGCTAGCTATCATGCACCTAAAACGGAGATCGTATGCAAAAGTTACAACCCCAGGAAGTTAATGTACTAACTTACCCAAACGAGGCCCACTTGACTTTTGGCGTTTCATCTCCTAGGGTTAGGTTTTTGGATGTCTAGGGTTTTTCCATTCCTGTTTATCATAAAAAGGCCTTCAGATCCTCATTGTAATAATCTTCTGGCGAATGAGCGTAGTCATCACATCTCTTCTCAGAGATAAAGCTGCCACCATTCTAGCGAGTCTTGCACTTTGTATTTTTACAGTCTCTTTACAATTCTTTCATTAATGGAAATCAAGTATTGTTGTATTTCTCTGTTTCTAGCAATTTTCATGAGCATTTCATTGTAATTTCTTTGCTTTCATTTTGTTCTGAAAATAAATCTGGATCATTCTTAATGCATAGTATAGCGAAATAAGAGAGAACATGACTACACTCAGATAAAAAATTGAGCATTGTTTATCATCTCTCATAATGACTTATAGCAGCAAAGCAAAAAAAGATCAAAACATTGTGTCCTCTAGAAAAAATCTTACAAGATCCAAAATTTATAAGCATAAGAAAGAAAGAAAAAAAAAAAAACCTAAGAGACTATCATCAATATCGGCCTCCATCTAGAAACTTGCGAAAGTGGTGGAAATTTGCATAATGGTATTGGCAAGGTACTAGCTTCCTTATTTTTTGCTTAAGTATAAAAGTGAGGAATTCTCTAAAAAAAAAAAAATCATCCCCAACTCATTAAGGTGTGTTATAACCATTTGAGGCACCCCTTCCCTAATCTAAGAACTCATACAACATAGATAAATCCTAATAACAACATAAATATTTATAATGACTATCCAAAGTTCCTAGACTTCAATAACCTTTTTGGCATTGTGTCAACACAAAAAGGGATGAATTGCAATGATCAAAATTCTATAATTAATAAATAGTGTCATCTGGTAATTGTGTCATCTGGTAATTAGTGATGGAAATATAAATATCTAGGATGTAGGACATAAGTAACTATGAAGTACATGACAATGAAGTAATTGCAATGGTGAAAAGTTCATAAATGATAACACATATATATAAGACCTAGAACATAGGTATCTAAGAAGTGCATGACAACTATTATATCTAGGAAGTAGAACATCTATCTAACTTGAAGTACAAACACATGAAATGCAATAATAATAAAAACGATAAATGGTAGTGTTAATGCAAACATAAATATGTAGAAAGTAGAACATAGTTAGTTATAAATGTTGTGTACCTCGTATATGCAAACATAATCTAGAAGAGAAACCCTTAACTTCAATAATAATCAAAGCATTCACATAAAATAATCAAGAAAATAGAAATGTAGAAAAACCCCTTGAGGTAGGGTAACATCATTTATTATTCTTTAAGGAGGGAAATACTCCTCAAGCAATGCTTGTTTGCTACAATCACCATACACTTCACCAAGCTTGATTGCTACATTACTTATACTTCTTTATATAGTAATATCTACCTGCTAGGAACATTTTAGAGAAGGAACATTCTAGTAAGCCTTTTTACATTCATTAACCTCCTAGAAACATTATAGTAGGTGAACCTTTTAGTAAGCTTTGTTACTTTCATTATATTCACACTATCACATGAACTCTCCATACATACCAATACATAACTACCTAACTATTATTATTCCTCTTAGATACCTCCCTATATATTACAATAAAATATATATATATATAAATTAGACTCCTCATACAATGTAAAACATGGTACCTATGAACCATAAGCCTTATAACTAAGAACCATAAGCTTTACATGGATGGATGAACCATAGTAAAGTGAGGCAAGTCCACTTGATTTTTAAGACTTGCAAGTTGGCATGATCTTTTTCCAACCACTTATTGACATGATAGCAAGAATTGAATAAACCATCATACGAAGAAAAGCAACCACTACCATCTGTATTATCCAAGCCACACAATAATTGAGATGCTCACCAATAAATTACATTACTACCCACATCACTCCACCAAACTCCTATAAAGAAAATATGAATATGGATGTATGTCACTTGTGACATTATGAGCTCAGAGCCCCATTTCAATTACTAAGGCCCCGCCATGGCCATTTGCTCAACAGTTTTCAGTCCACATCCAAACTCCAGCTTTGCTTGCAATACCCTCTAACAATTCACCTAACAAATAATGTGGAGCTGGGAGCAGCTTTAAGAAACAAATTGAAGTTTAACTGCCATTATTATCATAATCATAACCATCCGCATGGCGTACATTTAAAAAAATCTCAATAGTCTGTTCCACATCAATTTCAAACGCAAATCTGCTCTTTTTTCACCATAAAATCGAAGGGAATGGACATCTGGTTTTGTATGCAGATAGATATTTGAGCTCAGAATCGAACGTGAGTAAGCTCTGTCGTTGGAATTAAATTTAATTAATGGCAGCTGCTTCAGAGAGAGGCCCCATTCCGACTTCCCCCCCTGCTCGTCAACTTTGCCTTTGTGCTCCGACGTCCCACCCTGGTTCGTTTCGTTGCCG
>ML837288.1:43423-56585 GCA_009831015.1 Picea engelmannii | reverse complement strand
TACATGAAGCAAGGATTAGGAGGGAGCTAATCCTATGATCCATTGAAGATGATGAAGTATATATCCATGGTAGCAGCCATGAAAGGCAGTATGTGTTCAGTTCGACCTTAGAAGAAGTCTTCTTCGAAGAGAAGCCTTAAAGTCTCCCTGGTTGTCCATCCACGTCCGTGATCCTATGATGAAAGGAAGAAGTGGAATCTTTAGGGCATGGAATCTATAAGAAACTCCATGGACCCAAGAGCTAAAGAAAGGCATGAGGAAGAACATGGAGACTCCAAGAAACAAAGAGAAGCCAAAACAACCAGTCATTGTATCGAGAATCACAAGATTACCAACCTGATATGAACTCACTAAAAGCAATCAAGCAAAGGAATTGAAAGTTGTGATAAAGAACAGTGTATATGAATGCAAGCATTGCAAGATCCAGAACTAGAGGTTCTCCCAGATGGAGGGAGAAGATTATGATGATTACTTGTTCCAGTAAACCAGACATACCTCTACAAGAGTCATTATATCATCCGTGATATCCATGGGTTGGAGTTCTACATCAAATGAATGCAAAGACTATTCTCCAGAGTAATTGAACAAAGAGCGTATGTAGAGCAACCTCAATGCTTTGAGGTATACCAGAAAGAGACCCTTGTATACAGATGGAAGAAGACAACTTGGTGGAGATCCTCCAATGCATAGCAAAAGCGTGGTAAAGATTTTCTATGACGGAGATATTGTATTAGAATGATTACTCAGAAGATCAGGATGATGGATTGCCAATCCATGACAAAGATCTCATGATGACAAAAGAAGTGCCACATGGATATGTTCAAGTTTGATCCTTGCCACAATGTTGTGAGCTAGTAGGAACCAAAGAGGAATCCAACAATGATATACTTTATTGATCAGAGCTATATGAAGCCTTCAGAGAAGAACCAGTGTTCCAAAAAACTGAAGTACATTTGAGATCAAGCATTACATTCTCCATGATGAAGTCCAAAAAGGAAAAAGTGGTTCTCCTATATATATCTCCACAGATGAGCAAATGAGCAGACATTTTGGTAAATCTTTTGTCCAAGATGAAAGAGTTTGCGTACTCAAGTTGGAGCCGTGGAGACGACTTCCTTATTGAAAAAGGAAAAGATGACTCCCAGGTTGGGAGGGAGCACTGATGTGTTATTAATGTATGGATAGTCATTTTTCAGTTCGACAAATGGTCCAAGATGAGCAGTTCCTTTCCAGTTCGGAAAGTGGTTTGAGATTTCTAACGGACAGGCATTTTCCAGTTCGAAAAATGGTCCAGATCGAACGGTCATTTTCGTAATGAAAATGGTTTGATGGATTGTTGATGTACCATAGACAACGATTTCCCATTGTGGTTAACATGGGGAATGGTCTAGGACAGTCTCTCTTCTTGACGGTTACTCAAGAAGACTAGCCTGCCTCGTCGGACAGTGATTTCCCATTGTGGTTAACATGGGGAATGGTCCCTTTTGGAGGTTGGTGCAGGACAGTCATTTCCTTAGGAAATGGTCTGAACATTCATTCCTTAGGGCGTATTCATTCTCTCCAGGTTGCACTTTGTTTAGTGCCGGAGGAATGGTCCAGGTTCAACAATCAGGGGCAGGCATTCCTTAGGGCAGACTCATTCTCTCTAGGTTTCACCTCGTTTAGTGCCGCAGGAATGGCCCAGGGTGGGGAATGGTCCAGGCTTCGAAATCAGGACAGTTATTCTTCCTTGCTTGAGAAGAATAGTCCAGATAGCTCATCATTGATGCTTTACCTTCTAAGGGCAGATGCTCTTCCAGATCTCACATATGTGAGTGGAAGAATGGCCCAGATGATTCAGTTTATATCATAACATTGTTTCTGTGCAGGTTGATATCAGATGATTGTTATGGAGACTGTATGTCTCTAGACAGTAGATGTATGCTACTGTGGTGGATGTGTTCCATTGATTGTGACTATACGTCACGGATCAAGTATCTATGTGCTACTTGGTGTGGTAGTGTACAACTGGATTGTAGTTGTGTACTACTATGGATAGACACAGTTGTGTTCTATTGAATGATATTGTTTCGATTGCCTTGAAGACAATCAACAGTGTTGGAAATGATTATCAGCTAGATGGATGATCAATGGACAAAGATTTCCCAGACGAAAAATGGTCCAGGACATTTATTCTTCTAGGACATATATCCGGATTAGAAGAATCGTTCTTGTGTCACTCTATGGAGTGAGTGACTTATCCAACATCATGTCTGATTACTCAGATGGAGTATGGTTTCGAGAGATGATGCAGTTGATGACATTGATAGTGATGATGGTTCTCATGAACTAATCATAAGATAATCTATACGACTATGTTGATGCTACCGGGTGAATGGTATGTTTGTCCTCAAGACCATTACCTGTAATACCTCCCTAGCTAGGAGGGAGTGTTGATATTATGGTAGTTGTAGGAGGTATTTACCTCCACGTGTAAACCTGACAAGAATAGAATATTCCGGGAAGCAAGAAGAAACCCTAATGAGTTGGCTAATAACCCTAGAAGACAAGTTGGCTCAAGAGGATAATTTGTATTAGGTTATTAGCCTCCATGAGAAGAAGTCGGCCAGAAGAAATAATATATATTGAGTAAATAGGTACCCAGAATGAGATGTCGGCCCAGGCAGTTAGCCAGAATTAGTATAAATAAAGGAGGCCAGTCTTCGTTATGGCAGGCATTCTCAAAATTGCAGATCAGCACTTGTGTGCATTGCAGTTGCCCAATTTGTGCGCAAATTTGGAGGAGAGTTGTCGTTGCAGTTGTTGCTGCTGCAGCTAGCAGATTTTGGTTTTGGCTTGGACTATCTCTTGGTTATGTTTTGGACTATCTGATCAACTCTTGTTTGGTGCGCTATCCTTGGGGAAAGGTGTGCTACCTTTTGTTTGACTATCTAGCCTAGGGTTTTCTTCCGAAATGATTCTCTGTCAAGGTTAAGGTGCTCGGAGGGTGGCTTCGGCCTATGGTTGGGTGACAATAGTGATATTGTCGATGGTAAAACGAGCACATCCATTATATTATAACAGGGACCACTATCCAAGGTACCCAAATCCCAACACTCCCTCTTATCGAGGAAAGTGCTCGTCACCACCAATATCATCCCTACAGAGGACATGGTTGCCTCCTAGCCTCTCACCAAGTAACTTCTACCTAAAGTGGATCCAGAATCTGATCTATCCGTCTTAGAAGCTAAGTGAGGCTCAAGCCTCCGTGGTGCCCTGCTGCTCCTCCTCATCAACCTCTGATGCATTGAAGTTGTAGCATCAACTCTCTGTCTTCTCGGCTGCTTTGAAACTGTAGCTATACTGGGTGGACTAGTCACCCACTCTGAAGATGTCCAAGGACACTGAGTCTCATCTCCCTCTGAATCACTGTTGTGAGTCAATTAGTCCTCATCAACTCTGTCTCCCCATCTAGTGATGGATGGTGTAATAGCAGACAAGGTAGTCACAAATGCACACTCTCTCGCAAACTGATCACTGAACTCTATCTCCTCTGCTGTTGCTACTGACACATCCTTCTTCTTCTTCTTCTTGGGACACTGTCCTGCATAGCGACCCATCTCACCACAAGCAAAGCATCTCACTGTGCTCATGTCTCTCCTCTGCCCACTGCTACAGTTTCTCTCTCCTCCCTGTCCCAAACTTGGGACCCTATCGACCTCCACGACTGGTCTTCTTCTTGCCCTTTGTCCAAAGAGCAAGGTCCTCAACACCTGGAACTAATTGACTGTTGTTGTTACTGTTGTCCAGAAGCCTCGGTTGCAAGCCTAATCTCCTCCTAGACAAAGTCATCACACATCCTCTCCCATGTAGGCATGACCTCCCTGGAAACACTGCCCCATACAAATGGACCCCACTATTTGGTGAAGCTAATCATAGCTTGCCTCACCAAAGAGTTAGGGTTCACAACCTCTCCGACGACTACAAGCTCGTCTCTGATCTGAGTCTATCTACCAAGGAATGAAGTAACTGACTCATCCTCGAGCATGTGAATGCCCCTGAGTCGGTCATGAAGAACCATCTTCCGGTTCTCATTAGAGCTCTTGTACAACTTGCACAGAGATGCCCACATCTCGAATGCACAAGTCTTCCCAGTCAAGTGGGGAATAATGTCATCTCTCACATCATCACAAATGATCCTCTTTGCCTTGTTGTTCCTCCTCCCGAACTCTGCCACTAAGACGAGAGCAGTGAAAAGAATGGGAGGAACAACTGCCTCGACTATGTCCCATGGCTCGAGGTCCTCTAAGACAAAGACCATCCTCGCCTTCCAAGGTGACCAATTGCTAGCCCCGGCTAGCCTATCCTCCACATGCATCTAAGATATCGACATGTCTGTCACACTGCGCTCACTCTGATGCTCCCAATGAAAAGGAACGTTGCCTCACTCCTGTCCACACAGGTGTGAAAAGAGGTAAGCGAAACCCCAACCTCACTCCTAATCAGTAGGTGTGAAAAGAGGTCGTACTCTACAGCTTCACTCCTGTCCACGCAGGTGTAAAAAGAGGCTATCCACAAGTGTCAAATATCAGCCCAACAAATCCGCTCACAACTGTCCACAAACACTGTCAACTAGCTGTCCAAAATCTACCCTGCACTGTTCAACTAACACTGAATGTGAAGTACCTTCAGATATGAAGTTTACCCATTGTTTTGGACTGTAAACTTGTTGTCCAAAACAGCCAACAAATCTGATATAAAACCTCTCCAAACTGCCCACAAAAGTGCTCCAAAATCAACAAGTCTAAGCCACCTTTGGCTCTGATACCATGTAGAATTTCTGAGGTCCTATGAGCCTGCCACCTAAGGTCTGTCCTTGACCTTAGTGTGGCTCTAAGTTTCAACTATATGGCTGTCTTTTTTTGCTGTTTTAGGACAGCAAACAGTCATCCCACTTTATGCTCAATGTTTTGAAGGTTAAGTGATCTTTTAAGGTTCCCTTGCAAGTGTTTTCTTATCTAAATGTTAGCACATACAATATAACTTAAAACACATAACACTACCACTAGATCTTTAACTTTAAAATGTTGATCTAAACTTCTAAGCATGCATAAATTTGACACAGGTATTTTTGGTCAACATGACCCTGGATAAAAACCCCCTGGAGAAAACCAGTTTGGGATATATGTCTATATAATGATGATCAAAGCAAGAGATACAACAAGTAATACAATACAATGGAACCTGTATACATAGCAAGCTCCTCACAAGCCTTGCCACAAGAACCAGAGAAAGATGTGCCTAAGCTCAGGTGCGCCCTCTCCCTTTGTTGCCCTCTGCACTAAAGTGAATCACTCTAGCTCCTCTTTGACCCAATGAAGAAATCCCTCCACAGGAATGTGCTCTCTTGTGCTGCCTCTCCACTAAAACTGTCAAAACTCGATTCCTCCAAGCAGATCTGCGACCAGGTAGCTGTCAACCCACTCCACAGGTGCACCCTCCTCCTAGCAGATATGATCACCATAAAATAACAGAGGCCAAAGCTGGATATCTCTCACCATGAAAGCATGTGCCCTCCCTCTAGCCTCCTCATGCAACTGACCTCATCTCAAGGCTCCAAGTCCTCCTCTCCTGGTGAGCAAATGAAGGATACAAGTGCGCCTCCTCTCCTAGATGTGCCCCTCCTCCATATAAAATGCTCCCTCCAAGAAATAGAAGCTAACACTCCATGGATATGCTCTCCATGCAAGCTCAAAGTAGTAAGAGCTTCCTCCTCAAGCTCTCAAGGGTTTCTCTCAAACCCTCATCAAGTGCGCCCTCTCCCTCCTAGAGAAATGCACCCTCCTCTCTTCTCCAAAACTCACAAGTGAAGAATGAATCTCAATAATACACTTTACCCTCCTTTAGCCTACTTTGGCCAAGCCCTAAAAGATCAATGGCCTAGATTAGATCTAGCCAAGTCTAATCAATGGGTGAGATCTCATCCAAAAATCTCACTAAGGAAATCCACTTTCCTTAGTTGCTTTATGTCTATTAATTCACCCACATTGTGAATTAATTGTCACTTTATGACTTAAGTGACATATTTCACTTTTGACTTAAATCTCCTAAGTCAAAGTGAAATTAGAATCATAAAGTAAAGTACAAGGGTAATAGTTTTCCCCCTTTGTGCTTAGAGACTCACAAGCACATGGGGACCACTATCTAATGTACCCAAATCCCAACATCCAGTTGATGATGATTATCCAATTGATGATATTGCCTAGATGATATTGACATCCAGTGACTTGTCAAAAGATAAAGAATATCCTTCTTGTTAAGAGGGAGTGTTGAAATATTGTGTAACTGCAAAGAATATTCTTATCCCCTTTTGCAGATTGGTCAAATCCTAAATGTAATATGGAAATTAAGAAGTCGACCCCCAAGCAAATTAAAGTGGTTCTAACTACCCAAAAAGAGAAGTTGGCCCTGCCAGTGAAGAGACACCTCATTTCATCGCTTGCCAGTTTGTATAAATAAAGGAAGCCAGCGCCTCATTTGTTCACTCACTCAGCTCACTCATCTAGTGCGCAAGTATTGAAGGAAGCTGCGATTACCAATTGCAAGAAGAAGGAAGAGAGAGAGGCGCATTGCTTGGGAGAGGATATTCTCTAGTGTTTGGTTTATTGTCTTGGCATTGGATTGGCTATGGTTCTTTGATTATTTTCCGTTCCAGCATCATGGTAGGTTGTCTCTCGTAGAGAGAGAGTTATTCTGGTACTATAGTTTGTTATTGAATATATATTAAAGAAGTTTTGTTGGGTTTTCTTCCCCTTGAGGGTTTCCCAAGATAAATGCTTGTGTACTCTGTGATCTTGTTTCTTTCAGTAAGATCCTTATTATGTTGTTGTTATAACTATAATAATTACTATTGAACCCGGGATTAATAATAACAGCTTAAGAAAGAAACTTAACAATTTACTGATTCAAATTGGGTAGGGAGTGCAGATGACAAAAAGAGTACTTCTGGCATGTGTTTCAGTTTGGGATCTGTTATGATATCATGGGCTAGCATAAAACAGAAGTTTGTTGCACTCAACACTACAGAAATAGAGTATATTGAAGCTTGTGATGCTTGTATGGAAGCAGTGTGGCTCCGTAAGTTAGTTTCTGGACTATTTGTTCAGGTCTTGGATTCGACTGTGATATATTGTGATAATCAGAGTTGTGTGAAGCTCTCAAAGAATCCGGTGTTCCATGATAGGTCAAAGCACATTGAGATCAAGTACTATTTTCTCCGTGATAAAGTCCAGAAGGGAGAATTGATTCTCCAATATATCTCCACTGATGAGCAAACAACAGATATTTTGACAAAGCCTCTGTCCAAGATAAAGTTTGCATACTTGAAAGGCAGGCTGGGACTTGTGGAGATTGCTCCCTTGGTTAAAAGGAGGAGATGACTTCCTCGGGTGGGAGGGAGCTCTGATATGTGGCATAATCGACTATGAGTGAGTTGCGGATCTGTATCATGCTAGTACAACTTAGAGATGATGCTTGCATCATGCTAGTACAACTTAGATATGATACAGATGGTTGGAGTTGTGGATGATATAGTGGCCTAAGCTGCATTGTGCTAGTACAACTTAGAGGTGAACATACAACTTAGATATGATGTATTGACAACATGCTAGATATGTTCACGCTAGTACAGTTTAGAGATGATGTTGGTGAGCCACATCATGCTACATATGATCATACTAGTACAGCTTAGAGGTGGCGTACAACTTAGATATGATGCAATGGCATCATGCTAGCTATGTCATGCTAGTACAACTTAGAAACGACCATACAACTTAGAGATGATGCAGAGGGCTCGTGTCGTGCTAGATATGATCATGCTAGTACATCTTAGAGTTGGCATACAACTTAGATATGTCATGCTAGTACAACTTAGAGATGACAGAGTGAGGCATTGATCTACATCATGCGAGTATAGCTTAGATGTGGCATACAACTTAGATATGATGCATTGCCATCATGCTAGATATGTCATGCTAGTACGACTTAGAGATGATGTAGATGATACTCTAGATCACGCCAGTACAACTTAGATATGATGCATTCGCATCATGCTAGTACGGCTTAGAGGTGATGCAGTTGATGACATTGTTGATGTAAGATGATATCAAATAATATGATTTGATTGTTGTGGAGATTGTATGTCTCTGGACAGTAGTTGTATGCTACTGTGGTGGATGTGTTCCACTAGCAGTGACTGTGTGTCAATGGTTAGTAGTTGTGTGCTACTAGGAGTGGTTGTTTACCACTGGATAGTAGCTATGTACTACTAGGAGTGGTTCTGTACCACTGGACAGTAATTGTGTACTACTATGGATAGACACAGTTGTGTTCTATTCTCTATTACAAAAAGCGCCAAAAAATCACAAAAATCGCGATTTGAATAAGAAAACGCTATATCGCCAAAAAATTGTTGATGATTACAGTTGCGTCAGACATCCTCCAGGACACAGACAGAGTGAGTCGGCCTGAGAGAGAGCTTGTTGCTACCTTATACACACCTGGGCTATCATGGAAGAAATCTTCAATCCACTTGGTGTGTCCTTGGGCACAAGTCTCGAGTCCAGGTGTTGTCACCTGATCCTTAACTCCTCCATCTAGGCCAACTCCTAGCGAAGCCAAGGGGGATAGTCCCTATGAAAAAAAAATCCAAGGCTTTTACTCTATGAAAATGAAAAGAAACTTATTCTAGGAGTTTATTTGGAAACGCAAGATTAAATACAGCAACATAAATTACTCAAAGGATACAACCTGTGAAAAGCTCATAAACGTTAATCATTCACCACATAACTTTAAATAAACTGACAAAAATAATGGAAAGTGGACCTAGAGTGAGTGGGAGTGGACTCGAGTGTGAGGGCGAGTGTGTAACCTTGGGATGTGTGCCCTCTCTAAATGAACCACGTGTTAAGTGGGGTCGAGTCCCTACTTTGGGATCTCCTCCATGCCGTGTCACTCAAAGAGGTCGACTCCCTCTCCAGTGAACTCACCCAAGCTCATAGTTGACTGGGAACCAAGAAAAAACATGTTTCCAACATGTTCCCCAATTTTCCTAAAAAATAGGAAATTAATTAAATGACCATTTTTTCGTCTTTTTTGAGATAAATTCATTTTTTAGTGATAAAAATCACTTGTTTGCCTCAACTGAAGGGGAATAGGGGTTTAAATGGTACTCTGGCTTGGAAAACGAGCATAAATATGGCATCTGACAATGGTTGATGCCATATTTTTTACAATTTATTGACTTACAATTAAAAAATTTCCATTTTGCGGGAAATTTATTATTTCACTAAAACATTAAAAAAACCCTATTAGGACCTAACGCAATTTCCATATGACTCAATATACATGACCTAGCATGAACTCATATACATTTAGACACTAGTCATTGGTTATACCATGCCAAGGCCTAACCACCACCACATACTCTAGCTTTGGAGTCAATCTTGAGTGAAAAAACTTAGAAATTATTAATCTTCCACTAAGGTAGGCAAAAAATAATTAACAAGTGAAAAAACACACTCTAGAGTACATTCTCGTACCCAGGTCTTAGGTGGCCAATAGTCTTTTACAAATTTCATGCTCAAGTCATTTATTACAATGCCCCGGAGGGATGGAAATGCGGAAAAAGGTGGTCTATTAGACTCGCTGAATCTGTGAACTCTAACTTCTGAGCATCTGTCTGCTCAGTCTCTGGCAGCTCATCTGCAAATCCAGCTAGTGCCACTTTGGTGGATAACAGAGCCCATGACTTGGGTGTGCCCATGAGATGGGTGTGTGGTTCCTCTTTGAGAGATGGAACGTTGTGTGCCCCTGTGTAGGGAAGATGCCCACGATTTGGGTGTGTCCTCTCTAAGACGGAGATGAAATGTTGTGTGCCCCTAAGAAGGGAAGATGTCGATGAGATGGGTGTATCATTTGAGATGAAACGATATGTGCTCCTATGAGGGGTGAAGAAGCCCATGTGATGGGTTTACTGTTCTCCTCTATGCAAAGAGTTGAGTGGACTCGAGTGTGAGGGCGAGTGTGTAACCTTGGGATGTGTGCCCTCTCTCTAAATGAACCACATGTGTTAAGTGGGGTCGAGTCCCTACTTTGGGATCTCCTCCATGCCGTGTCACTCAAAGAGGTCGAATCCCTCTCCAATGAACTCGCCCAAACTCATAGTTGACTGGGAATCAAGAAAAAACATGTTCCCCAATTTTCCTAAATAATAGGAAATTAATTAAATGACCATTTTTTCGTCTTTTTCGAGATAAATTCATTTTTTAGTGATAAAAATCACTTGTTTGCCTCAATTGAAGGGGAATAGGGGTTTAAATGGTACTCTGGCTTGGAAAACGAGCATAAATATGGCATCTGACAATGATTGATGCCATATTTTTTACAATTTATTGACTTACAATTAAAAAATTTCCATTTTGCGGGAAATTTATTATTTCACTAAAACATTAAAAAAACCCTATCAAGACCTAACGCAATTTCCATATGACTCAATATACATGACCTAGCATGAACTCATATACATTTAGACACTAGCCATTGGTTATACCATGCCAAGGCCTAACCACCAGCACATACTCTAGCTTTGGAGTCAGTCTTGAGTGAAAAAACTTAGAAATTATTAATCTTCCACTAAGGTAGGCAAAAAATAATTAACAAGTGAAAAAACACACTCTAGAGTACATTCTCGTACCCAGGTCTTAGGTGGCCAATAGTCTTTTACAAATTTCATGCTCAAGTCATTTATTACAATGCCCCGGAGGGATGGAAATGCGGAAAAAGGTGGTCTATTAGACTCGTTGAATCTGTGAACTCTGACTTCTGAGCATCTATCTGCTCAGTCTCTGGCGGCTCATCTGCAAATAAAGCTAGTGCCACTTTGGTGGATAACAGAGCCCATGACTTGGGTGTGCCCATGAGATGGGTGTGTAGTTCCTCTCTGAGAGATGGAACGTTGTGTGCCCCCATGTAGGGAAGATGCCCACGATTTGGGTGTGTCCTTCTCTCTGAGACGGAGATGAAATGTTGTGTGCCCCTGAGAAGGGAAGATGTCGATGAGATGGGTGTATCATTTGAGATGAAACGATATGTGCTCCTATGAGGGGTGAAGAAGCCCATGTGATGGGTTTACTGTTCTCCTCTATGCAAAGAGTTGAGATGACGTGATACTGTAAATGATTCTCCTATGAGACTCAGTGAGGTAGAGATCTGTTGAGTAGGACGTTCCTGTGGCTGAGCATAGGTGGACGTGATCCTAGTGGCTAAGCACTAGTGAGTGTGTATCCTGATGATTCTCTTGTGAGACACAGTGAGATAGAGATCTGTTGACTTGGACGTCCCTATGGCTGAGCACAGGTGGACGTGCCCCTAATGGCTGAGCACTAGTGGGTGTGTGAGATCCTTTGCTATATTGTCTAAGAATCAGATTTACCTGTAACCCTAATTGTGATGTAAAGAGTACAAGTCAGCCCCACCGTAAAGTGAAAGAAAATTAATGTAAAAGATAATTAATATGGTAATTATTAATTATATTTTGAGTTATTGAGGTTGGCCCTGTTGTGCCAATAGACACCTCTTTTAATCTGCCCAGTCTAATATAAATAAAGTGTTGGATTACTGAGAGGGGGGGTGAATCAGTAATAACGTAATTATAATAATTTTTCTTCAAATGTTATAACAATGTAGAATTATTATCCAATAATGAGCAGTAAGAAATAAACAATCACACACGTACACAGTACACTAGTGTTTTACGTGGAAACCCAAATCGGGAGAAAACCAAGGAATGTTTTTTCTTATATGTCTTGAAGAATTACATTCATTGGAGGCACCAACTTCCTTTGTTTTTCAGCTGCAACTAGAAGCAGGCTCCAACCCCCTAGTTTCTCAAGCTACAACCTAAGGGAAGCTCCAACTCCTCAATTCTCTGGCTACAACCAGAAGGAGGCTACAAACCCCAATGTTCTCCGGCTACAACCGGAAGGTGGCTACAACCACCTGTCATTGCCCCGTCCTGCCACGCTGAAGTAGAAGTAGAATGATGGAACCACTGTCACACTATCACTGTGAGATATACCGTTGTAAACCTGTACCAATAAATCTGAACCATGCATCAACCTCTACCTCAACCTGTAATCAACCTGTACCATAAACAAGTGCATCAACCATGCACCAACCTGTAATCAACCTGTACCATAAACAAGTGCATCCAACCATGTACCAAGTATGTACCAATCATGTGTCAACTACTCATCAATATGTACCAACATCAACTATACACCTCATGTATGTGCGCCAACTCATCAACTACTTGTCTCAACCATGTATTCAACATGTACCACAACCAAAAGCCCTCATCAATTTCATCATCCAAATCTGATTTGTAGCTCTGTAATAGACCTGGTGTATATGATCACATTCCCGCAAACCTTCCTTAACTTTAAATACAAGATACTAGCATTTTCATCAAACTTTTCTTTCGTCTCGCATGCCTAGTTTTAGATCAGTCAACAACCCTAACTTAGAGTAATCATAACTTTGAACCTGTAATGTATAAAGATCTGAAACTGATACACAATGTTCTTCAGTGTGTTTTATGCAATTCCTCCAAGTGTCACTACTTGGAACCTCTCAGAAACGGAGTTATAGAAAAAATGGCACACCTTGTTGAATTCTGGCTTATTCTAGAGAGCGAACTTGTAGAGCATGCCCCGCACAAAATATTTGATGAATTGATCTGAAGCTGTTACACAGCATACTACAGACTGTACCCTAACCAACACATTTGGTCTCACGAAATTTGGATCTGTTATGAAGAAGTTATGACGTTTTTACCCGAAACACCTGATTTTGACTAGTTTCAGGACTGGCTACAAACCCTATTTTCCATGGAGTGTAACTCCCAAAATACAACGACCCACAAGCTGAATTTTTTACCACAGATACTTGGATATGTTTTCTCACTTGCATAGCAATTTCAAGGTCTGAATCATTATAGAAAAAACGTTATAGCGAAAATGGTGAGATGACCTGTAAATAACATACCTTAGAAAGCACCATCAAAAGAATTTATCCTTCCTTGCATTTCGGCCTTCTTTTCTTCACCTTCACTCAGAATTCCGGT